>JAPDSC010090833.1:232170-288269 GCA_026290005.1 Latrodectus geometricus | reverse complement strand
TAACATCTTAGTTTTAGCATTCTAGTGTGCCCTACTCATAGTTTATGCAACCAAAATTGTTCTGTTGTGTAAAAAAAAAAAAAAAAAAAAAAAAAAAAAAAAAAAAAAACCCTGGTATTCTTGAAAATAATTGCTTTTTTGAAATGATCATTATGAATTATAAAATTGTTTACTTTCTTAGGAGTGGATCACATAAAAATATTTGTGCTAGATGAAGCTGATGAAATGCTTTCTAGAGGATTTAAAGACCAGATTTATGATGTGTTTACTACATTGAATACTACCATCCAGGTGCGATTGCTTCAACTTCTTTAGACTTTTAATTTCCATTTTGACAGAATATCATGTTTTATGTTTAACAATATAAAACACGTAAAACATTAATTTTTGTTGAAAAGTGAACTTAGTTGTATTCCCGATTTTGTCATTCTGTTAGCATGTAATTTTTTTGCTGATTATCTTAACATTTAATAATTTTAGCAATCAATGAATTTTGATATCATACTTAGATTTATTTTGCCAATTGCTTTGGAATTGTACAATTTATTAATTCTAAGTTTTTATTTTACAATTTAATAGGAATGGTACTTAAAAATAGTTATAACGTGTAAATATATTTTATATTATTAAATAGGTTAAATATAATCTGTTGATGAAAATATTTTAAAGAATATTGAATGTTTCCAGGATGGGAGCATGTGGTAAGAAACCTGTGTTCTTTTTCACCATATGCCATTTTCAAAGCATTATTATATAACTTTTAAATATTTTAAATATATTTATGTGATATTTTGTCATAACATGGTATTTGGTATTGTTACTGTAATAAAATCTGATTTCTCGATTTTTCATTCTAATCTATATTTTTCCCCTTGCAAATAGAAAAAAATATTAGTCCCTTTTAATAAAATAATAAGTTATACTAATTGAATCATCTCAAATCTTTTTGCTGATTCTTAATAGTTACTAACAGTTGATGTTGTGCCCCCAAAAGTGATGCCATTATGTTCTTTTACAAGAAATTTTTAAATAAGTTTTAGCTTGTAATGTTTTTGTTTGTTACAGTTTATTTGTTAGATTTTAGGATTTGTTTATTTGTTGATAATGATATAACTGTAAAATAAATCTGATCTGACTACTTTAGGGAGAAATTTAGTTGTAGAAAATACTGTTGCATGATTAGTAGTAGAGTTTTAAATATTTAGTCATAATGTTGCCTTTAATAATAGAGAACTAATCATTTGACAGCTTTGATGGCATGAAAAATTTAGCTCTAGTAAATGAAGATTTAAAATTGGTGCCAAATATTTTTAATTTTCTGTATGTTAGAAAATATGCATCTTTGCACATTAATTTTTGATATTTATGTGTTATGATACTTTATCTTTTACATTACTTTAGTTGAACTTATGATTCACATTAGTAAATGTTAGAAAGGTAATTATGCTTTTAATTTGTGTATTGTGTAAATACAATTTTGATGCACCAAATTTATGAATTTTATAAAAATATCATACATATTAAAAATTCGATGTAATTTTAAATTTATGGAAATTATTTACTTGAATTTCAAGATATATGTGTAAAACTACCTTGATTATCCAATGAACTCTTTAAAAGGGCTTGTCTGATATAATGAATATTCATCATTAATTCTAGGTTATCTTACTATCTGCTACTATGCCTGTAGATGTTTTGGAAGTAACTAAAAAGTTCATGCGGGATCCTATCCGTATTTTAGTAAAGAAAGAAGAGCTCACTTTGGAAGGCATAAAACAATTTTACATATCAGTAGAAAGAGAGGTAGGAAATTTAATAAACATAACTCATCCATTTTTATGTGCATTCTAATTTTGATTCTTCTATACTTTTATACTTTCTATAAATAATAATGAAAATAAAGTGAATAGCAATAAATTTCATGGGCAATTATAATTGAGTATTAATTCTCCCTTAATTCTAATTTAAAAATATAAATTTCCAAGAAAATATACTAATTTAGGATTATAGATGTTATTTTGTCAAATTTTATGAAAGATTATAATAAGCTTGAGTGTTCATACTAATATACTAATTGGCTGTTTTTATTAAAATGTTGTAAATTATGTTTAGATTTTTTTACAAAAATACATTAATTCTTTGTTTTGTACATTTCTTTGAATCATTGTTTACCCAAAAGAAGTTGCAAAACACCAGATAATTTCTGTGCTATTCAAATTATTATTTTTTTTTTCTTCTTCTGGAAAGTCATAGTATAAAAGCAGTTCATGGTTCCAAATCCCACCTCTGGGCTTATGTAATACTTCAAAAATATCATTAAACTGTAATTTCCCAGAGACAAATGAAATAAACAAAGCATTATCAATTGTTGTATTTAATTCCTGTCTGTTTATTCTTTCTTTCATCTGTGTGTGTAGTTTATATTAATCATAAATTTCTGTAAAGTTATGTTTTTCTGAAATTAACTCTTAAACAGTTAATTTGTGTAAAATTGACTTTCTATTGACATATTTAATTTATTGGTAATTATTTTTGTTGTGTTATGTGAAAGAAAATCTAAATTAACCACATTTTCCTGTATATATTCTGCAATTTTTTTGTTAAAAATTTATTTTGAATTTCGTTACATATATAATATGGTGCTAGGTGTCTTTCTATCCTTTAAATATATATATAATCATTCTCTGTTCAAAAACTAACAAATGGAGCTCAAAGCTTTCACACGTCGGCTAATATGTTTCAGCTGTAACAATTTTGTCCAATTATGTTCAAAAACGAATTTATTTTCTTCAAAGAAAATTATATTTGTCTAGCATCATTTCATTATTTATTTTAATTTGAAAATATTCTAGATCATATATATTGTCATGTGGAAACAAGTATCAAATTTATCCATCAGATTTTAAACTGAAAATTATATGGTTGACAAATATAAAATGGTGATACAAATGTGTTTATGTAAAGTGGAAGACAAAGCTTACACAAGTAAAAAATAGTTTTCTTTAATTATTTATTAATTTTTTTTTATGTGTCTGTTACCATGTATTAAGTTATTAGAAATATGTTAGAATCTTCTCAAATTGCTCTTGCTGGTTGAGCAGGTACTTTCATTACAGCTTATCACACCTGGCAGTTTAAATTGAATTCAAATAATGTTTTTCATATTAAATGTTTTTGTGTAATTTATGTTTTTAATCATACTTTCTATTTTTGTATTTTATGTGATACCACGTTATCAGTATTTCGATTATTTCTATTTATCAGGAAAATGCTGCAGGTAATGCAACATTTCTTTTACTTTGGAAAAAGGGCTTGTGGATAGTATGCCACTGCAGATTACTTACAGGATAATGTGGTACTTTAGAAGTTTTTATCAGAAAGTAACTTTGATATTCAAAAAATAAATCCTGAAATATGATTTTTTTTAATCGTCAAATAAAATTATATTCTCTGTGGAAATTGAAGTTTTAGCTTAAGATTCTCATAAATTGAGCTTTTGCATATTCTCATAAAACGAATTGCGTTAATGTAATATTTAAAACTTTTTTTAATAAATTTGATTATATTTCTTCTAAAAATTCATTTCTTTAATTTTCTATGTGTTCTCTTTATATATAAATTAAAAATTACCTCGTTAATTTATTGCACAATGAGTTCCTAAATTGTTTTTAGTATTTATTAATAGTTTGTATACTATTTTAGCTATTTTGAAATTCTTTAATAATACAAATTTGCCTTATAGGATTGGAAGCTAGATACTTTATGTGACTTATATGAAACTTTAACTATCACACAAGCTGTAATATTTTGTAATACAAGAAGAAAGGTAGATTGGCTGATGGAAAAGATGCACAGCCGTGATTTTACTGTTTCAGCCTTAGTAAGTTAAGCTTTTTATTGTTTTGAAATTAATTGATTCATTTATTCAAGAATATTTTTCTGTTTCCTTTTCTAATATTTTTATTACATTTAAAAAAAATTTCTAACTAGTTGTTCTGATTTTTTAAAAAATTTACAGCAGTTTTCTTATTTGAAACATTTTTTAACATATTGAGAGAGCTAAAATTGTCCATAGATATTGAGTCATTTTTGATTTGATAACAAAGAGTGGTTTAAAATTTACTGTGTTTCTTTTGTTGTAAGTTTTCATTATTAACCTCAAGTTTTTACGAAATCGAGGTCATATTAGTTCTTATTTATGGCAAGTGACAAGCAAATCAAACCTATAAATTCTCTAAAATTTTTGTTTTTGGTAGTTGATAATTAAAATAGATTCTTTTGTTTTTTTTTTTTTTTTTTTTTTTTTTTTAAATTCTAAGCTTCTAAATTTTTTTCTCCCATGTCTGAAAATGGTGTTCAAAGTTTAAGTGTATTGCTATTATTTCTAGAAATTTTTTCATGAGCTTAAATATATATATTTTTTTTTTTTTAAACTTTTTTTTTAAACTGAAATAACAAACTAAATATTCAAATTAAAAATGTGAAACCTAAAGTAGTATTAAAAAAAAAAAAATCTAGTTTTAACTCAGTGATTATTTCTATTTAAAATATGCACAATTTCCATGCAATTTATTATTTTTATTTATAATTGGGAAAATTTTTTATCTATTTATCTAAATATCATATCATGTTTTTTGTGTATTTACTCTTTTAGCATGGTGATATGGACCAAAAAGAAAGGGATGTTATTATGCGTGAATTTCGCTCTGGATCTAGTCGTGTCTTGATAACTACAGATTTATTAGCTAGAGGAATAGATGTGCAACAAGTTTCACTAGTTATAAATTATGATTTACCAACAAATAGAGAAAATTATATTCACCGGTAAAATTTATTTTCTAATTTAAAATTATATTAATTCACTTTTATTTATGAGAGTTGTCTTTCATGTTATTATTTCTAATATGATATAGTTCAATTTATTATCAATCTTTTATCTGATATTTTGAAAATTTTAAAGAGAAAATTGCTAATGCATAATTTTTGTTTAATTTTTATTGTATGCATTTTTATTGAATCTAAAAATTCAACTGGTGCATGTTTTCTGTTTTACTGAATACTTACAACTTTTTTTGATTTATTTAATGGAGAAAATAATTCCCTCCAATAAAAATCATGAAAATTTAAAATCAAAGTAACATGTTCAGTGTTTTTACTCTAAATAATAATACATTGCATGGCCATTATCACTGACTGATTTACCTCTTGAATATCAAAACATAAACTCAATGTGACAAGTTAGCATGTAACAACATTCTCTATTTTGTGGAATTAATTCAACAATCTTGGAATACCATTCCAACAGACACTTTTGTTTATCTGGATTCAGATCTCCTGCCAAATCATGGATTCCAGGGAATCGTATTGCTAGATCCTTTTTAGGAAAAAAGTTAAATGTGTTTTACATATTCTCAATTAATATATTTAACAATCTTAAAATATTTAATCCGGCAATTTATTATGCTTATAAGAATATATTTTATATAGAAGATTTACATTATGTTTAGTGTCTCCTATAAGTGCTGTAAGTTTATTTTCATATTGATATGAATTTATTTTAAATGTTTCTTTTTAATTTTAATACACAGTTAAATATTGATCTCATTTGCTTAATAAAAAAAATTTAGATAGTGAATTGCTAAAGTACTCATATGTGTTTAATTTTTTTTTTTTTTTTTTTTTTTTTTTTTTTTTTTTTTTTTTTTTAGAATTGGAAGAGGGGGACGATTTGGACGTAAAGGTGTTGCCATTAACTTTGTGACTGAAGATGATAAGAGAACCTTGCGGGATATTGAGCAATTTTATAATACACAAATTGAAGAAATGCCAATGAATGTTGCTGATTTAATTTAAGGAAAGAATCTTAGTGCTCTAATTGGTTTTTTTAAGAATAGAAACTTGCAGCTCTTAAGACTGTTTTTTCATTCTTTGCTGATCATTTTCATACTCTTACATGACTACATAAAAAGCTGGACAGCACTCATCATTTCTTTGATTGCTGTATTTTTTACATCTAACATCATTTGAAGGAGAATTTTTTTATGCAACTACATATATAACTTCCATGTATAGTTTAAAATAACTATATTTTAATTATAGAAAATCGAGTATTGTTGCTTGTTAACAATGTGAATTTCAATTGTAGGCTAGTTGGTTGTACATACTTGTAGGTTACATTGTATATTTCCAATAGAATTGTTTTCCTTTGTTCATTTTTTTTGCAGAAAAAGTATATACTTTTTTGAAGAAACGATTCTATTTTTGCTTACAAATGGGAAAGCTTCATGAGATGGGTAGATTACAATATTTGTATAATATGAATTTTAAATACATATGATAAACAAAAAATCAATTTAATTCTTTTTTTTTTTAATTTTGGTTTTTTTATGTTTTTGCAGATGATACTTTTTTAATTTTAAATTTACTACATTTGATAAAATCTTGTTTTGTGTGGTTCTAGCTTGTGTATATATTTCAGTATGTCATTTTTCAATTATTATTTCACAATATATTAATTCCTTAATGTTGCTGTTTTTAAGAGTGTTTTCTATTAAATGTCTTTATTCATATTCTTGTAAATAATATTAAACAGGTCCACATGAGAATGGTTATTGTTTCAGTTGTTTTAGTTTTCAATATGTATACCATCCTTTTTCGAAATTTTACTTGAGCTTATAAATTCAATGTGTAAATTTTTTGACTAATGAAATTAGAGAATCTGTACTGATAATTTTAGTTGTAGTGATCCCTAAGTAATTTATTTTATGTACCTGGTTTGCTTGTGAAAATTTACTTCTGCCAAATTGTCCTATTTTTTTAAGGATAACTCGATCAATTGAAATTTTGCATAACAAATTCATAAGCTTATAGTACAAGTTATCATTTTAACACATCAAAATAGAATTTATGGAAATAATTATTCCATATACTTGTTTTAAACCCCTTAATCGTATATATGTTACCGTGAAAGACCAAAATCAGAGAATGTCGACATTCACCGGTGAATGTCAACACATACCAAAAACGTTGGTGAAAGACCGTACAATTGATTACATTTCTTGCACTTTCGGACCATCGCCGGTATATGTCGACAATCACAGACAAGCTTTGGTGAAATTTGAAAAGATGATTAAAGAGCTCGAAAAGGAGATAACAGAAGGCAACGTCAACAAAGAGGTGCGGCCTAGAGCATTTTATTTGTTTTTAATTTGTTTGTTGTCAGGTTTGTCCCGCGGGTTAAAAATCCTCTACACTTTCTCTACTCACCGTGATTGGTCACTCCTCCTTTCTAAGAGAGGCGATAAGTTACGTCACACATGTGACGTTTTTCACGCCTGAAATTTGAGATAAGAAAATGCAAATCAGCATTTCTCCTCTCCGGATACGGAGAGATGAAACGCATATTCAAGATTCACCATTAGTGCATTGTGGATGTCGACATTTGCCGGTGTAAGTGAGAAATGAGGATATCTAGCAAATATTTCGGACATACACCAAGCGACTACGTGAATGTTGACATTCACCAGCGAATGTCGACATTCTCCAGATTTCGGACTTTCACGGTAACATATATAAAAATAGCATCTTTTACTTTTCCCTCCAAGGAATTATGAATTAAAAAATTAAATTTGAAAAATGCATTAAACTATAAAGAGCAGTACCTTGTCACTATTTTTTTCAAATGTAAACTATTTTCATTTATGATTTTCTTGAAATATGAACTAAATCTTGAATTGGTATGATTACATACCTTGTTTCAGATTGCATCTCTAAGATATTAACCTTATTTTACTTTGCTAGTGAGCAAATCAGTGTATATGAAGGAATTGAAGAACTATTTTATTAAAAATTTTTAGGCTCTTTTTTAAAACATTCTTTACATAAATTATATTTAGGATCAACTTTCTCCTTGTTAAAGTATTATATTACATTTTTGAAGTTAACATTTTGTATTATTTAAAGATACTTAAATTTTAAGGGATACTTTTTGAAAATATTAGTTATATATATGATTGTTTTTGCAAACAAATTTTATGCTTTACAATCTGACATGCATTCTAAAATAAATATAAATTTTTTGAACAAATGTACTACTATTTAATTATGTAAGTAATTAGGAAATGCAATTCATAATTAGCTATGTTTTTGCTAAATATTGCAAAATGAAACTTCTAAAACTATGACGAATTGAAACATTGATTAAGATTTTTTGGTATATCTTTTAAAGAATATATATATTAGACACAATATAATATTATTCAAGTAAAAATTAAATTTCATTATAATGATTGGATTCTAGTAAAAATGTTCATTTAAAATAAATTTTTTGTAAAGCATGTTATGGATTCTAGTAAAAATGTTCATTTAAAATAAATTTTTTGTAAAGCATGTTAATAAGAATTCTGTTGCATTTAAGCAAAACAAAGATAAATATCATATTTTGAAAAGATATTGTCTGGGTTCATATTGTAAGTGAAAAATCTTATTCAGTTTTGAAAGCTGTAAAATTTTTGTGAAAGTATGCATCCCCTTTGCATTGTACATTTACCATTAAAACACTTCTGTATATGTTTTAGTTCCTATTTAAAACTGTGTTGATTGAAAATAATTGTATTTTGGAAATTTGACATTTTGTGTTTTTAAGTATGTTTGTTTTTTTGGATTTTTTTAAGTTTAATTATAGTTTTCTCTGGTTTTGTAGTTTTAGAATAGAATTTTTTTTCATCTTTGCATGGTTTGTAATGTTATGATTTGCTGACTATATATGCATATATATTCTATCTTTTTCAAAATTATGCACTTATCAACTTATGCACTAATACAAAGTCTGTTAATATACTAGAGGCAATGTTAATTTTTCTTCCCTCTGTATAAATTCTACTTTGTTATCTAATGTAATGTGTACAATTTTACTATGTTGCTAGTATAAATTTTTTATACTGAAATTTACTTATTTTATCTACTTCTTACAGTTTACATTTATACACATAATTTTCTGAAATTAATTTCACTCAAAAATGCATGATACCAGAATTATTAAACTATTTGATAGTTCATAGTAGTGGTTTTGCTAGTAAATTTAGCTTGAATGAATTTGATTCTTGTTTCAAAGGATCTTCATTCATGAATATGTCCTCCTAAGAAATAAGTATGTTGTTACATAAGCAATCACTGGTATCTGCTCATATTTCAGAAATTCTTCTGCTGTATGTAAATTTAATGAATGAAATTTTCAAACCATTATTTAGTTTGAAAAGCAGTTAAACTCATAATAGGAAGAATACAAAAGCTGTTAAAATATACTTAAATTTGTAGGAAAAACAGTAAATGGTGTTTTCACAAACATAGTTTACTTACACTCAAAATTTTACAAGCTAGTCATTAGTATTGGATCCCATGGATACAATGATAATTTTAATTGCCATTTATAAAAACATATACTCCCTCCATCGCAAATTAGTTGCTACATTTAAGTCGAAAATTTTGTCTCAAATTAGTTACTACATTTCAAGTAGGTGGAGTCATAAATAATTTCTGATGCAGTTTAGTAAATAGCTACCAGTAAAATTATAATACAAAAGATGGATGGAATTTGCAACTACAATTGTCTTGGGTCACCTTCTTTGTTTATAAAGTCCAATAGGCCCTCAATGGAGTGGCGCATCTTGTCCATTTTTGGAACTTGCACCATAAAACCCAACCAACCAGCCCTCAATGGAGTTTAGGTGTAACTCTTTAGGATATGGATTACCTAGAGTAGTGAATCTTGTAAGGGCAAGAGCATCACCCTCATATAGGATATGATGAGCTGATTCTACCCCTGCGTGGCATTTCCTACAAATTGGTTCCTGTTTAAAAGGTCACATTGTATGAAGGTGTTTCCTGAAATGATAGTGCCCAGTAATGAAGCCTACAATTGCTTGAGTCTTCAATCAATCTTAGGAGTCTAAGAATTTCTGATACAATTTTCTCAGATGAGTTGAAAATCATACTTTTTGCATGTTTCTGTCTAGGAGAATCATGCCAAACTTTGTTCATCTCCTGTTTTTCCCATTTTTGAATGGCCTTCCTAGTAGTCTTCATGTTAATCCTACAAAAGGGTTTCATTCCTATTGGATTGAAAGAGGATCCCTGTTTTGCAAGTTCATCAGCTCTTTCATTACCTTCTATTCCTATATGCCCTGGCACCCAAATAAGAATTTTATTCCCATTTGCCAGTTCCTTAAGGAGATTTTTGCATTCCATGACAATTATCTTAGTGCTTAGACCATCTGCAAAACTTAAAATATGGCTTATAATATAAGATAAATGGCTTACAGAATTGATATAGTTTTTAAGAAAAACTCTCTTCTACATTGACAAAAATGTGTTTTTGAAATACAAAATATGATTATATTTTGCCTGATTTTTCCTGAATTAATTGAAAAAATAAGATTTGTTTTTAAATTTTACTTAACTGCTTTTTAAACTTTTTATATAATAGATATTAAACATTTTTTTCTTTAAGTAATTTATTGAGAGAGGAAAGAGTGTTTAAAAAAAGTTAAAATTTTGCAGACTTTCGATTTTGAGAACTATTTTACCAGTCCTCACGTTTGCAAAAATGAGTGTCTGTTATAGTAGTAAATTATTTTTGCATTGAATACTATCTCTAAAACATGCCATTCATAGTTTATCCCTGCTGTTGTTTCATATTAAAAGTTATAATAGTCTGAAAATTATCTCAATGCTAACAGAACTTTCTAATAAGGTATTTAATTTTTTGTAGATTTAAATGATATTTCTTAATAGTATTTTTTCTGATTCAGTTTAATTGCTTTGTTTCTGAAAGTTTGCTACATTTTTCTAACATTAAAACAAAATTGGCAGCATGAAAGTCGACAAAATTTGTGCTAGAAGGAAAAAGGTCAAACCTTATGAATGATTGTTATAAACGAAATCGTAAAATTTATATTCATTTGGTAAGTTTCTGTTTGCTATAATTTTGATTTATTATTTTTTCCCTTTATTTTTATCAATTTCACTTAGAGAAAAAATTACTAAAATAGTATATATTTTGATGGTAAATATTTGTTAAAATAATATCCACTGTAAATAATGTGCTTTTAATGTATTGCTGAGAATATATTTTTTTCCCGTTAACATAATATTTAGGGTTAAGAATATTTATCTGAATAATCATTCTCTTTCTTCTAAAAGACTTCATTAAATCTGATAACAAAACATTACCCTTCGTTTAGATACAATATTAAATAGTTCAAAGGATTCAAAATAATGCTATTACTGACATCAACTTTTTTCATAGAATTGATGGCTTTAATTTTGTTTCAAGTTTCAATTGGTATTCTCAAAAGTTACATTTCATTGTTTAATTTGTAAAATGCCATGCACACACACACAAATGCATTCATGCATATTAATTTTATACATAAAAATAGTGAATTGATTATTAATTCACAGTATAAATTCTAAAATTTCCGAATTTTGAAATTTTTATGTGCCACTTCTTGTGCAAATGTAAAATATATAAATAATAAGGTCTATTATAAAGCTCTTGTGCATTGACGAAACAAATATATATCTCCGCCATATTCGCTAACATTAATATTTTAAATCCTTATTAAATCTTAAGAACCATTCTAGTAATGAGTCTTCCAACTTGTTACATTGCCATTTTGGAAATAAAATTCTGTAGATTGACCTTCAGTTATAAAATTTGCAAAATGATTTAATCATAACACAGAATTTATTTTGGCACCACATAAGGAACAATTTGACGGCCTATTGTATTCTATTTTAATAACAACTGTAAATTTTCTTGTTGAGATGTCATCTGATAGTGGTTAGCAAAGTCGGTTTCATTGTAACAACTTGTTGGTTCAATTCCCTCTTCAAACGTGATTGTATAAGTTTGCAGTCTACTATAACGGTAAACGTGTGATAGGTTTTAAGCAGCGTTTTTTCAGTGTAACCCCGTTTTGCCCCAGCGAAATATTTAAGGACACTGAGTTTCTTTGTAGCAAGGTAGGACAGGTTCTCTATATGTGCCTTCCATGCTAGTTAGTGGTCAAACGTCACACCTAAAATATTTATTACCCAAGTGAATTTGCCTACCCTTATATGTCAACTGAAGATTTAAAGATTGGTACATAAGTGAGAAAGTCGGGGAGTGTCATTTAAGTTCAACTCCATATTAATAGTAATATTACTCAATGCACTTTCTTTTTCAGACACTCTAGAAAACCAAATCATTGGCTATAAGAGGAACTTGGTGCTAGAAGTTTCTCTCATTTTAGAAATCAAATCATTAATATAGATGTTACAAAGGGTACAGCTGCTGCCAGTTCTCTGAGGCAGACTGTTTTTAAGATCTTAGATTTTTATAATGCGCTGCTGTACCTGACTGAAAGATTGCCGGCACAGGAAGCCACTAATGCAATTAAAAAGATTTGTTCTAATGTCTAGCCTTATCAATTTCAGTAAAATATAATCCGTCCTACTTTGTCTTTGGTAGACTTGAGCTCAAAAACTGCTGTTAGGACCTGTCCATGTGCGACCTTGATAAATGACTCAGATAGTCAACATGTTGATTAGTAGATGTGGAACTTTTAAACTCTACCTGTTTTTCAGTAGGAAGTCCACAAATGACTAGGTAATTAAGTCTTCTCACAGTTATTTTGTCCATACTTTTTCTGCAATACTAGTTAGCAATATTCGGCAGTAGTTACGGAGACAATCGCGATCTTTGTTTCTTATTTATGGACAATGATTAAATTTCGCTATTCAGTTAATATATCAGTGTTCCAAATTAAGAAAGATCCTGTGTTAAATGCTTTAAAGACAAAATGTGAGAAAAACTAGAAATGGATTCCATCTCCACCAGGTGATTTACCACATTAGTCTTCTTCGGGCATAGGTCAATTCGTCTCAAGTAATGGATGCCTAAAAACTGGTTCAGTACAAGTTGTTCTTATCTAGGATCTTTCAATCCTTGTTTTGTGAGTTTGCAAAGGTCAGCAGTGACCATGAACAAGTCTAGGGTAGTGCTTTTACTAGTATGAGTATAGGCAAGTATTGAGAGATCTTTTTTATCCAAAAAATACTATCTGTCAGAATTTTGGAATTGAAAACAATCGTCTTTTTCTTTATTTTATAGTTGTAAAATTCGAATGTATATCCAATTTTTAAATATAAAGAAAATAGTGCTTTCCTCTAATGAAAAATAGCGTCAGAATAACTATAAAAATGAAGCTTTGAATCTAAAAAAAAAAATCAACGTTTAGATTTATATACATATTCAAGAAAATAATGAAAAACATTATCTGCATAAAATATTTGTATCAAAATATCGGATCTTTTACATTTGAATTGTAAATCATAGTTTGAATGACTACCAGAAATATTCGTATGGTTGAATGATGACTTTAAAAACTAGTGTAATGAAAATTTTTTTATATAAAAACTAAATTTTTGTACTTAGTTTTGATGCATAGTTACTTCTTGAGATGATCACACTACATTAAAAACAAGCTAAAAGCTTTAACCCTGGAATTCCTGTGTTCATCACCAGAGCTAAGATAAATTCCACTGCAGTAATTTAGTTTAGAAATCTGATTTTTATATGTAACATAAATGCTTCGTTTCTATCTTATGCGAGATAAGCTACTGCTCTTTATCAACTTTAGGAATTAATCTAGAGAAGGATTTCTTTTCTCGCTTAGTGATAATTCAAAGATAACAATTCAATAGTTTAATCGGATCATATTGCGGTTATTTGTTTCCTCTTAAGGAAAAAAAATAATAATAATAATTATCTCGACTCACTTTTAAAAAAAAAAATAGCTTGCTGTACTTGGCAAAGAAGCAAATCTGTCCACATAGCGAGAACAGTCCTTAGTTTTAATCCTCGTCATGCTTTTAAGGTTTACCTTACATTTTTATGCGTCTAAGCTTAGTTTGTAACATTTTGTGATTAGAAATTTCCAAAGGTTTTCAATAATTTCTTGTACTATCGTTACAGCATTTACTACATTGACGTTTGATGTAAACGTGTACGTTTAAGTTTTGAGTTCGCCTTTTATAATAAAGAATATTGAAGAAACCTTTATAAATATTCGGTTCGTTCATCGAATTTTTGTGAGGGATTTAATTGAGAACTTTTGCATGGAATGGAATTAAAGATCAGGATGTCTTAATTTTAAACTTCATGTCGAGTTAACTTTTCCGTGGTATAATTAAGCGATCTATCACTTTCTGCAGAAATCTTACTTCAAGAAAAAACCGATTATCCCCCCCCCCTTTTATAGAGCTATTTTATAAGCGATGTTATGTTGAAGTATTTTGGAACTAAGATTGATTATAAACAGAAAGTCATTTACCTTATTACTCAATTTTTTTATAACATTTTTGTTTGGTGGGAAGCATGTTTTTTGTCACTCACTGGGATAAATGCGGAGATAGAGCATATTTTGTATTTCACATCACATTTGTAAAATATAATTTGCTTATACTAAAATCTATAATAGGAATTGTGAATTAGATACATTTTACTTTGGTTTCCCATGAGAACATTTAAAAATTAACGAAGTTGGTATAAAGTATATTTACCACGGTCTTATAAAGGGTTATAATTGCCGTCCATGCCTAATGCTGGGAGTAGGTAAAAAAAGTAGTTACATTGGACCCCTTCTCTTACATTCTCAGGGTAACTTTCCATAAAAAGTAAAAATTGTTTTGTTTTTTTTTTTTTCCCCTCTTCTGCAAGAAATGTTGTTCCGCCTTCAATATTTAATCACTTTGTCAGTTTAATCAGAGGAAAAGGACTTAAATCTAATAAATACAGGAAACTCGTGGAACCTTACGATCAACAGATCAATGGAATTGGATTAGGCAATGTAGTAGGTGACACATTATCTCCATTCCTTCTACCTTTGACTTTTCTTTGGCAGACGTACAACAGTTTGAACCGAGCTAAAGATGCTGTTAACAAATTCCACTGGAAGCCTTAAACTTCAACCACTGAAGTTTAACGAAAACGTGAAAGTTTGACACTTTGAAAAAGACAGTTCGTCTTTATTTACCAGTACCCTTTCGTCGACTCGTATTTCAAAAATTGCCGAATTTATCACAGCCTGGGATACGTGCTACTAAAAACTTGTTCAACAACGGTATGCATGGCTATCATGTCAAAAAATTTGTCAGACATCACCGATGACATTGTTTCCTGATATTTCTACAATAACTGGATTGCTCTTTTTGGTGTTCCCGAAACGGTCACGATTGATTAGGGGAGACAATTCCAATCCAATTTGTTTAATGCACTTACCGATCACTTGAATATTCGGCACATCAGGAGAACACCGCATAATCCATTGTCTGGACTTGTGAAGAGATGGCACTGCTGTCTATTTTGACGCACGGCAAACAGCGCTGGATGGAAGCTCTGTAAATTGTGCTTTCTGTTAAGCCGGAATAGGAAGCGACATGTGCCGAAATGATGTATGGCACTTTCCTTCTTTTCTACAAACCAAATTTCAGGGAAGCATCGTCTAATTTCCCAGACACTTCGTTTGTCCAAACTTTAAATACAAAACATGGCAAACTTATCAACAGTTCTTACATCTAAACATGTCTCAGCGTCTTCTACATTCTATGTTCCAGTCCAATTTCATTCCTGTACTAATGTTTTTTTGAAATTTGATGTAATAAAGCGTTCACTGCAACAGTCGTATGACGGACCTTTTAAAATCTTGACAAGGAAACGTTTTAACTTTGGACATGAATGGTCGTAGGACAACTGTCAACATGGACAGGTTGAGATCAGTGTCTGAACCTGATGCCTTGAGTGAGTGACAATGCGTTTGGCAACTTGGCTGTGCCTCCACCATTCCACTGGGATGCGACACCAGCCACATATTCCGAAAGTTCTACTCCAAAGATTCATGGACCCTGCAGCTTAAACCCCACGCTCAGACCGCTACATGAGAATTAATTGACGATACTCATGAACAAACTTCGCACAGGGATGGGGGGAGTACTGTAGCAGAATAACATCCCAAAAGAAATATCGTTTTGGTTAAATGACAAATGAAGTGGAAAAGCAAGAGGTAGATATATATTCAGATGCTGATCTCTCACACTTAGCATATATATATATATATATCCCTTTTAATATGACTCGGGTGTCATCGCAATGTTTTCTTATTTAGTTTAAATAAAGGCAAATTAATGTGTGTTGTAATGTTGTATGGAAGTAATAATTGGCAGGCAAATACAACCGCAACATTATTAATGCCAGAAATATATTAATGATTTATGATATTTTCCAATTTAAATTTGCTTTATTTTTATGGAAAAAATATGAAATTATAACAGACACTAGTCTTTAATAAACTCTGAACTTATACTGCATGTACTATTAAAAGCAATACTACATTTTTACTATATATAATTTATTTTCATACACATTTTAAATTAACAGAAATACAGGAAATATGCAGATAAATGAACAAATATTAGTATTTCTTGTAGGAGTTTCTGTATATTGCTATTACTTTTTTATGTTTAACATAACTATTTTCTTAAATGCACAAAATCTTAGGATATCATAATTGGCATCAATTATTTATATTTCCAGAATTGCTTTTGATTTCCATCAATAATGTACTGTCTATTATTGTGCATCTTTGAATTGCAAAGTGTAGGCTATGCAGCAAATGTTGGTACAGTATTAGAGAAGAAACAACAATCTTCACAGAAATCTAGTTTACTACACCAATTATTGAATACAATACACTTTATGATCAAAAAATAAATAAAATAAAAAATGAGATACTCCTCAATAAATTTTTGCAATCAAGGTATTATGTAATTCCCAGAAGCTTATCTACAAAAACACTAAGTACAATCTAAAGTGATATGAAAATAATAATTTGATATAAAGTTACTATTTAAATTTACAAGAATTATAACCAGGATGTCAAGATCATAAGACATTCACTTTGATTGAAATATTAGAAACTTATTTACTTTTACACATATTAATAAAGTGCCAGTCAATTCCTTCGCCAAATACTACACATTGTTTATTTAATGTTAAGGTCAACTATTATTCCAAACTAATGTAAGGCCAACAATTTAAATTTATTCCACGCATTAGTTAAGTGACAATTACAGCAGCATATTTTTACACTTTACATATCTTGATTGAAACATTCTCTTATTCTCAAAGAAATTCTTTGTGTAAATGCACAAATATATATACCATTTGATCCCTCTCAAATTATATTTTAGAATTTTTTTCATTAAGTACATATTTTTAGTAAAGGAATATATTCCTTTACTAAAAATATGTACTTAATGAAAAAAATTCTAAAATATAATTTGAGAGGGATCAAATGGTGCACAGTTCAAATGTTGTTGTCGTGTGCCAGCCAGGCTGGCAATATGGGGTGCGCTGCTCCACTTTTCCAACTGAACCATATTAAAAACAGTTCAAATAAGAAAATAGTATGAGTAAAAATTATTATGCTTACAGAACAGAAAAGTTATGTACCTAAGCTGCTGTTCTTTGTTTTCTTGCAATTTCAAACATATATTCCCGCTTAATAAAAAGCTCCTCATTAAAAGAGGCAAAAATGTACAATTGAAGTCATAATGCAAATATTTTTCATGACTAATTGTTTTCTTTCGGGAAATAGGTGAGCGAAATAATAGAACTTTTTTTTTTATATATTTCACTTCATTTCCTACGAAAAATTTGATACATATATTTTTTTCTTTTTAAAATCTCTTTCTCTTGATTTTTGAAATTTATTATTTTCTTTATACTATTTGTCGTTAATTAGATTCTTCCTTTTATCCAATGTAAATTAAAAAAAAAAACTGTAAAATTCAACATTCTTTTAAAGTTATATAAAAATATGCATTTTGACTAAAAATATTATAAGAAAATGCTGATTATGATACATAAAATGGAACTTAATATTTTATTTATTTGTGGAAATAATTTATTTAATTTTCACTGAAGTAAAAATAAGGCAAATTAAAATGTTGCACATTTTAAGCATTGGGAAACAAGATAAAGACGTCTTATGGCCAAATTATCTGGCATTTGTATAAATATATATTTTAAAAACTATTAAAATACAGAGTTGAAGTTTAAAATATCGCAAAAATTTCAGTTGTTTCATCAATTGTTTTTCACAACACCAATTTAATTTTGTTATCTTTTGCTCCTCTCAATGAATGTTATCATTTTTATAAGGAGAAAATATTATTAAAACTTGTCGTTTGTTAGTCAAGAACACCATGAAAGTAATAAGTAAACTATCATTAATTTAACAACTGGATGTATTACAAAATAAATAAATTTAAACTTTTTCTACCAAAAAAATTATTATTTAATACTTGAATGCATTACCATTTAATAAGTAACTTTATGTTTAGGATAATAAATATCGAACAGTTCCCAGCAAAATATGCAACCAATAACTTTAATCCTGAAGAAAGTAAGTCATTTTATACTACTAACAGAATTTAATTCTTAATTTCGAATAATTTTAAGTTACTATTTTCTTATTTATTTTAAATTAAATAATTTATTTTTAAAGAACTATTTTTACTATTAATTAATATCTGTTGCATATTGTACAAATTTAGATTTTATATCAATACTTCTATTTTGACAAAGAAATGCATTTGGCACAATATTAACTTAAAAATACAGCTTTAGGCACAATCTAGTCTTTTCTAAAATCTTAATTGAAATTTTAACCCATATTTCTGATTAATAATTTGATTCTATGCATACATCACATAAACATATAAAATGTTCTGACTATTTATTTTTTTTTATGTAAGTTTGAATCATTAATATAAATATATGCAGTAATAAGTAAAAATTTCCAGTGCAAAATGATTTTCTTAAAAATAAATTCCTTTTTATAAGTAAAAAGAAGCAGTGCTAAAAGTTATCATACAGGTTTTAACCTAACTATGTTTGTTTTTCAAGATAGTTAATTTTAAGCAACATAAATTTGCAAAAATATTCAAAACAGTACATAAATAAGTAAATAATAGTGAATTAAAGTATTTAGATGTGAGAAAAACAACTTGTTTTCCTTATATTTTATGATGAAATTGAGCAGGAAATAATTTCATATATGAATCCATTGTGCATATTATTTTGATCATAGAAGCTAAACTGAAATTCTTATGAAAAATCAATGCATTGGTTACTATGACAGGTTATTAAGAATTAGAAATTGTTGGTCTATAATGTGAAATAATGAAGCTATGGTTCTACAATACTTTTATCATACATTAAACAAAGGTATTAATGAAATTGGAAATATTATGCAAAGTGTTAACATAATTTGAACAAAAAATTCAAATGCAGAATGATGAATGTATAAGTTCATTAGTGTGATGTTGCATCAATCTGTATAAAATTGATTCTAAAGTATTAAAAATATTCATTTAATATGTGTAGTTTGGAAACTTATAAACATCTTGGTTTTACTTCATTCAGATCTTTTATGTTTTCAGTACCCAAATCTAAATTTAGTGAAAAAAACGTGATTGCATTAAAGGAAAGGAAATCATAACTTTTTAATATTTTGCCTTACATACCCATTATATTTTACTAATAAAGAATATTTGATTGGAAAATACAAATATTTACATTGAATAAAATATTTATGTTTTATATTTTTTAAAGGGAAAATTTTTTGATGAACTACATATACATGAATAATGTAATAATTCATAATTGCTATACATTCAAATTTACTTTCCCATAAATCTAAAATGCATAATATATAACATACATAAAATCACATTTATGATAACAATAATATTTTTAATACATACAAATATCAAATGTCTAACAAGATGAAATTTCTAATATATTATAGATGAGATTTAGTGCTACAGAAAAAAAAAAAAAACATTTAAGGTGCATACCAAAATAATAATAATAATAAAATAATAAGGAAAATTTTTGATAAAAAGACTTTTAAAACTCTATAATATGAAGTGACAAAAATACTTCATATTTATAAAATATATAAAGATATAAGCTCATGGAAACATACATACAAAATAAAAAAAAAATTATATATACAATAAAAATAATCTCTTATGGGAAAAATTATTTTCATTATCCCTTTGAGAACTACACAAATATTTCAAACTATTATGTTACATTGAATAATTTAAAATATATATAAATATAAATCAGTCCTATTGATCATATATTGCACAAGTTAGAAAATAAGAATATAAAAAGACAGAAGTTCTGCATTTGAAATATTTTCTTTAGAGAATACTATTTTCATATAAGTTTTGTACACATTTATAAATGCAGTCACTAAATGCAAAGGCTTCTGAATTTAAAAGCATCCTTTTTTTAAAAAACAATTAGTATATGTGAATTTATAAGCAAATATTTTATTTTTAAAATACAGTTGAAAATTTAATAGAGATATTGAGACTATGAAAAAAATTTCTATTTTTGTAAGAAAATTTACAACACTAACTTATATTCTCCATTACATTTAATTTTAAATTTCTCTTTTCACTAAATGAACTTCTATGTGTTGAATTTTAACATTAATAAACATAATTTATGAAATCAAAATAATAGAAATTCGAATTATAATAAAACAGAAATTTGAACAACAACAAAACCTGTGTCTGAAAAAAAAATGAATTTGCAAAATTTAAAGTTTGTTTCTCTATGGGCAATTGATATACCAGAAATGGATTCGAATGAGACCCATAGTTTAAAGTATATTTAAAATTATTACAAATATCCATGCCATAAATGAGAAAAATTTGCAAAATTGAAGACGATAATATCAAACCTAGTAAGTTAAACTAAGACTTACACAACACAGAAATGTAATAAATGTATGAAAGTCTGCTATTTTAAAACATTAACATATAATAATAATATAAAAATAAAAACATCAAAATATGAAAGACTATGTTAATGCTCATAAATAATAATTAGAAATTAAAAACTTAATAATCAAGAAATGCTAGAGTTGGATTATAAGAATAATTTCACTGATAGAATAATGTGTCACCAAACTAAAATTAATAAAACAGCCTGCACATGTGTATAAGAAATAGCTGAACTAAAATACTTACAAATTAACAAAGACTTTAAGAGCTTTATTTTAAATTTACAAAAAGTGAGAGAAGAAATTTAAACTAAGAAAATTTTACTTTAATCTTTATCTGGATGAAATAAGACATTTTTTTTAGATGAAGTCTATTATTTGGTATCATGAAATATTATTACATGGAAAACTGTATAACACCTTCATTTCAAACATAAACAATATAAACTTCATTCGAATTTATGAATACCACCCTCCATATTTTCCAAACCTTATTTAAATGCATCAAGAGTTACTAAAGCAGCAAATCATTCTTTATATAAACCTGTTTCAGGTGCAACTTTATGATTATGAATTTTACAAACTGAACAGAATAAAGTTTGTTAAGAATTTTAGCAAATTTCCCTTTCACAAACAGTAGCACTTTGGTAATATTATTTAAATTTTTAATAAAATAAAAAATATTAAAATTCTTAAAATTTAATGCTTTTTATTATTACAATATTTATTTCTTATTTTAAAAACCAGAAAATTAAAATATAAATGTTTCTTTCCTCTAAAATACAGTTAATATATGTATTTACTTCTTTTTCATATAAAATAAACGATGCATTATAAAACATCTGAGTTTAATAATAACAGCTCGGAAAAATCTATCTTATAACTGGTACATGAAATATAAAAATAGATTATTTTTCCTCAGATTTCAAAACATTTGCAATACTGACAGTTGCAAAATTGATGATAAATAATTTAAAAACAATAGTTAGATTTTTTTAACTATATCTTTTTGGGCATAATTAATAATTGTGAAGAAAAAATAATATGATTAAAGATCATCTACATTTTCAGGGTTTTTTTTTTTTTTTAATACTTACAAAATTTCTATATTTTCTTTAATATAGAAAGCCAATATAAGCTTTTTTATAACAGATAAATTTATAATTTTTTTTACTCATCTCATTTTATTTAGGTAAGTGAAAGACATAAAATAAAACAATAAAAGTTTAGAACTAATATAAATATAAACAAATAATTCATGCTATGTGACAGTTTTTTTTTAAATTTAAACTTAAGCCAAATTTTTTAAAAATCAATGAAAGATAGTTTCATAAAAACAGTGAAATAAGTTATTTTAAAAATGTTATGATTCAGTTTTTAAAGATTAATCCTACAAAACCAAATTACATTATTCTTTCTAACTAATTTTAAAAAATAGGCAATATTAGGAGCATATATAATGGAAATTTTAAAATGCTTAGCTGTAATACAGCCTTTCTTATGCAAAAATGTATTATTATCAGAATAATCAGCAAAATAAAGAATGTAGAAATATAAAACAATTTATTAGATTAGACAATTTTTAAAAACATAAATTAAGAATTTTATGGTTTTAATTACAATTTAAATACTTAAAATTAGTTTAAACGTTAAAATTACAGGTCATTCAACAAACTGTGTGCCTTTTCAATGTAAAAAAAAATTGTTTTTATTAAAAAGCTAAATATTTTTAAAAAAATGATAAATTGAAAAGATCTTTTTTTCAAATTTGATTTGAAATAATTCTTTATTTCACCTTAAAGCCTGAAATTATTCTTATATAGGAAGTTTACTTAATATTTTATATTATATTTTAATTTATTTTAATAATTATATTTTTTATTGTAAATTAATTTGCAGTAGTTTAAAACTGTCATAATATTTTGTGAAAAGACTATATAACCACCTATTATAAGGGCGAAAATATATGTATTGGACCTGAAATAAGATAAAAGATAATTTAATATTTTTTTCATGGATAATATGATTCATTTATAGAAAATCATTATTAGTTGTATATTCCTTTTTATAGCTAATATATACAAGGCATTCCTGTAATCAGTTGCTGTATTTATGACACTGAGATATGTTAAAAAGAAATAACATCAATGTTTTAATGAAAACCATATGGAAATATAGCAAAGCTGAATTTAAGCTGTCTTATCTTATATAAGTACTCAAGAAATCATTATTAAATTTCCAACTCTTTAAATAAAATCAAAGCAAATCTAAACTATGTACACAGAAAATTTCATTTATAAGGATAGAGTATTTTAACCATATAAAATATATAAATAAATTTCAACATACAATATAAAACTCATAACTATATAATTTAACATATAAAAAAGAAATAAAATTTTTCTGAAAATAAAATCATTATCAACATATCACAAAATTTCATTTACGTAATATTATTAAAGAAATCATTAAATCACACAATTGACAAAAAGGAGTGCACATCACAATTTAATACATTGACTTCTTAAAAATAATGTTTGTCTAGCACATACTTACTTCTACACAAATTATTGCCACAACAACTAAAATAAAAGATATTAGGACCTATACATTTAATTTCTAGAAACACTTATATCCAGTAAATATTTAACTAAAACAATTACAACAATTATGTAACTAAAAACAATGTGATACAAAAATATAAGTTCATAAATTTATTTAAATTAAGAAAATGTTTAATACTAAATAAAAAATATTTAACTGAATCAACCAATATGGAATATTCCTAAATTTCAATGGAATTATAAACAAATCAATTATTATAAAATTGATAAAATAAATTTAATTTTATTTGTGTTGAGTTAAGGTAGATTTGTTCTAACTAATGTTTGAATTTGCTATTACACAACAAAACTACAAAAATATTCAACAAATACACAATTATAATAATTAAGCTCATGATTAATGTTTTTTCAGTTTTTTAATTTTAAAACTACATGGTGTCCAAAATTAAGTTAAGCAAATATAAAAGTTTATTAACTTCCATGAAAATAGAATAAGGATAAAATGCGAAAAACTGATGTACAATTTTGCTTATGTTACTAATGTCATGTAATTGAATATAAATTTGGTGAATAGTGCTAGTAATACAAAATTTATAATGTTTGAACTTTTGTGGTGTTTTGTACTTTCTAAATAAAATTAATTTTATGATAAACAGATGAACATTATAACTCGTATTTCTGTAATTCTCCTGCTGGTAAACATATACATTTTGTAAATTCACAAAACATTTACTACTATATTATATTTGTATAACATTTTATCTTGGTTTCAAATTAATTTAAAATTTGGATTTGCTATATTAACTTAATATTAGACACCATAAATTATATATAATTGATCTGCACCAGATAATTTTTAATAAGAAGATGATATAAGTATTTGTGTTATTATAAACATTTGCTTTTAATAGCTATTATTCTTAATTTTAATTGTTACTTTACATATAAATAATTATTAATTTTTTTAGCAAATTCATCAGTTAGATTTAAATATTTTCAATTAATCTTTTAATTATAATAAATGATCATTTTTTACCATGATAATTTATCAGCTAAAGAATGTCATTAGAAATATTTCAGGATAACAAATTTAATTAGTAACATCAACAAGAAAATACATAAACAGAAGACTTAAAATTTGTCTAAGCATCGCAATAGAAAATTTGGTCACATAAAAATTTAAGTTATTTTAAAATACGTTTTAAATCTTTATGTATATATATGTTATAAGGCATAAAAACCAAAATAATTAAATAATGTACTTATCCTTACACATGAAAAACATTTAAAATAGAGGTAAAAGCCTAAATTAAAAAATGTACTAGTAAATAATATAATATAGATAAAATCAACATATTTTTTAAATTAACACAAAGTGTTTTAATAGCTGTATCTTTAACAAAACTAATATGGGCAGTTAATATAGGATTTTATAAAAATTATATTTCTATAGGAAACTATTATATATTTATAGTACACACTGTCTTTCTAGTTATGTTAGATAATACTGCTAACATTTAAGCCCATAATATATTTATCACGGTTGTAAGGGGACACGAAGTTCCCTCAATGTATATAGATAGATATAGATTTATATATATTGCACTACATATTTTAGAAAATAGTATAATTTTTAGCAAGGAAGAAAACAAAAATACAAAGATGTATCCTACAGAAGTATTTATGAAGACAAGGCTGATATGTGGTGGTCTTGGAAATAATTTTAAATTGTTTGGCACTTGAATATTTTAAGTTTCACTCCTAAAAAATAGAAAAAAAATTATGAGTTGAGCTTAATAAGTCACAAATAAATATAAGTTAATAATACAAATTATTTTAATGATATATGATGAAAAATAAAAGCTTAAAAAAATAAAACTTCTCTTATCACTTCAAATATTTTATTGATTTAATATGATTACACATTTTTTTCCAAGCTAAAATCAGTAAGTGAAGTTGGAGCAAAGTCAGTGTTCTGCCTTTGGGTACTCTATGTCTCCTGATGTTCAGAGGCTGTAACATTTCCCTTTATAGACTTTATATAAGTGAACGCTTGAAATATCTTAGAATTGATCAAGGCCACAAGATCTTCTCCGGACCACTATGGCCTGGTTGGTTAGGGCATCACTCTTGTTACCGGAAGGTAGTTAGCTTGAATCCAAGTTTAGCTGAAGATCCGTGTTCAATAATAGTGACTGGGTCACACAAAATATATTGGGTCACAATATCCTCCCTCTTCCTATTCCAAATTAATACCTATGGGATTTGTTGCAAACAGCCTATGGATCTTCTCTGTCTTTAACCTCTAAAATTTTAATAACCTGATGGTGCTGCCGTCTATGAGCCAAAGTTATACTTTCATCTTTGTATGAGAACTTTCTACTCAAAACAGTCCCTGTTCAAAACAGTTCATTCACCCAGTCCCTAACGAATGAAGTCAGAAAGGCTTGGCTTTTCAAAGTATCATAAGTAACAGCAAAAACAACAGATCTTCTCCACCTACAGAAAATGCAACACCACACATTTTATCCCTGAATATCTTCATTCCTGCTTAGGTTTTGAGAAAAAGCAATTGTTTCAAAGTCCTCTTCTTGTTGTTTTGGAATTTTTGTCAGTTCATGGTCTAATGAATCTGGCTTAGCAGATAGGATAAGAAACAACAAGTTTTTTTAAATAAATATATAATTGTACCTCATTTCTGTTTGTTAAGAAATAGTCACAACAAAATTTAATCTTTCCTTTAGAAAAATGGATATGTACCAATAAATGAATATAAAATTCTTTTTAAATAACTTACAATATTTTGAAAGTTAACTTAAAAATTTCTGTAACTCACTACAGAGTAGTAAACAGCATAACACCTCCAACATATTATTTATTTTCATATTATTTTTGAAGGATTTTTCAATAAATAAATAAGATGAGTTACAAAAACAATCTATAATTTTCGAAAAGTAAAACTCTTAGTGAACACAAATGAATTATTAAGCTTAGTTTTGTAAGCCCTTTAAAGTGAAACAATTATAATTTAGTTTTTATTTTATACACGATACACAGTCTTTTGGAAAAGTAAAAATAAACCACAAAATATCTAATTACAATAATTGGCAACATTCTTAAGAATTAAAAAACAAATGCAATGAAAAAAGGTATATAGATTAAGAAAAAATTTATTTTCCAAGTAAAAAATGTAGTACATTTTCAGTATCAGAAACCAATTAATTCAGCTTAAATTTGAAAAAATGTTTTATAGAATAAAATCTTAAAAATTGTTAAATGTGAAAACAAGAGAACAATAAGAAACCAGAAGTTTTTCATTTCAGCTGGCAGATCTAATAGTTCTAAGGTTAACAATTCAACTTTTATGGATTATTAAAACAAATTTAAGAGCACTTTTCAAAATACAGGACACTTGTTTTTATAAACTTTTAATAATATATAGGGCCTAAAAATAAACTTTAAATCATTTCCCTTTATAAATAAAATAATAATCGAAAAAATTATTTAATATACACTTACATGAGAAACACATGCAAAATAAAATTAATACTTAAAATAATCCTAACTTTCATTTTATCAATGAAAATTCAGATAAAGTAATGTTATTTTTTTCTGTTTTAAAACTACAATTGAAACACACTTTTTTAGCTGAAGATGGGTATTTCACTGTTGCAATTCTGAAAAATGTACCTTAATCTTTTTTAGTCATTTATCTACTTTGTTTTGCAGATAGTGGTAGCAAAGTTATTATCTTCTGAAATCTGACATTTCATTTTCATTTATTCCTTCTCAATTACTAATACATCCGATAATTCTTAAGTACAATTACATCAATATCCAAATTCAAATGTTTTCAAAATGAAGTTTGAGGTAGAAATGAGTTTTTTGTCGAAGTTCATGCATAAATGATTCATTTTAACTCGAGATGTCTGATAAAAGTTTTCAGCTTTCTTAAGGTACAGTAATTTCTTTAATAAAACCTATATATCAAAATGACTTAGATATCATTTTTTTCTGCAACATCATTTTAAACACAGATTGAAAGGCATATTTGCATCTAGAATATCAATTTCATAATGAAATACTAAACATTCCTTGAAAAGGTATTTTGTGAAAATTGCACTTGAAACTCTATAAGCCCTTGTAAGACAGAAGTTAGAGTAAAATGGAAAATTTCCATTTGAATTGCTTGAAAAAATCTGCTATTTCAACATCTGAAATGCAGTTTGTTACACCCAATTTGAAGGATTTGTGTGATTTTTAAAAGAAAAGTTAATCTAAGTACCTCAACCTTAAAGTAAAAATAAAAAAAGTGACAATAATTCAGACAGAAACAAAATGTAAATGAACATTGCATGAAGTTGAGTTTGCAAAAGAGAGATTTTTCAAAATTTTAATTTGTAAACAGGTATAAAATTTAACATACACCTATGAGATCAGTCATTAGTTCATAATATCATGAATATTTATAAACATAAAAGTTTGTAAAAATAAACGTTTATTGTATCGATGATACATATTTTAAGATAAACAACATCATATTTTTATATAAAGATAAAATCTTTTTATATAAATTTTACAATGATTCCATATTAAAAGATTATTATTTTGTTAATTAGATATTTTATTCTCGTGTATCCCAAAATTAAAGAAAAATTACATTAAAATAAAATATCAAATAAACAACTTATACTGGTGTAAATTGGGGATAAGATATAAAACTAAATTACTTATTAAGCATTCGAGGCAAAAAATATAAAAGTAAATCGACCAAATGAAGAAATAAATAAAAAGAATAAAAATTCACGAGTAAGCTCTTTTCTTCTTTTTTACACCTGTTCCACCCTCTCTCAGAGTTTAAATAAAGGCTTCTCTGAGATGTGGTAGTTAAAAACAAAAGAACCAGCTTAGCCTCAAAGGCTATAGACATAAACATAATAAAATACAAATAAATCTAAGCTATTATATAATACAAAATAGCATAAGAATTTATTCTTATATATTAGCTATAAATCCAGACATTTGCAATTTTATATAAAAATGTTATTCTTAAAAATTTTAAAAATAAAGTGTAATAATTATTTGGCATTTTCAGCACAATACAATACATTTTAGTTAAGATATAATCAATTTATAAAAGCATTTTAACATTAAGCACTAAAATTATATTCTTTTATTAATTAAGTTTTAATTTAAAAATATTTTTACATAATCCAATTTTGTAGAAGCAACTTTTGAAGGTTTGAAAGATTTAAAAGACTGTCCAGAGCAAATAACTGATATAAGCCAATTATAATTAGGCATCTGCACTAGAAAATAATAAATAAAATAAATCTTACACTTTCAGCCTGTCTATAATACTGTGCATCTTTCTTTCTCGACATTGATGAGGAGCAAGTTTTCGGAATATTTCCTTGACAAAGATATCTGTGATCCCAGGGTAACTGTGCTCAGCAGCAGCAAAAGAATTATGTAGTTCTTCAATACAATTGCTTCTGGGTTCACCATCACGATTGTGTAATTGACTACCATGAGTATTTTTCAACTACAATAAAAGAATTTTTTAATTTAAAAAGAAAATTGCAGCAAATATATAAATACAATGGTCAAGTCAACACTTAGCACCAAATACATAATTGGTTACTGAGGCAATAATAATTTTCTAAAAATTTTCATAATTTTAAACCATGAAAATAGCTAAAAAATTATTATTGTATACTTAGAAAATTATTATTGTATAGATAATTTTAAAATATTTGTAAGTTTTTTCATACAGACAATTAATTTCTTTATAGATGAGCACTTATGTATGGATGACAGCATACAGAAAAAACACACACTTATACAATGCTTATACGCTTATATTAAGCTAAACAATTAGTATTAATTTGAAAAATATCTGTAAAAATTAACAAATATTTAAATTAGTACAATATATTACGAAAAATCAACAGCTAATAAAAATAAAATAATATTTTACTTTTCATAATAAATAAAGGACAAAGTATAAAAATAAAAAACAATGATAAATATTAAAATTTTAGAAACTCCCAAACAATAATAAATAAAATAAAATAGGGTAAGGAATATTTTATTTTAAGAATATTTAACATAAAATAAAAAACTCAATGCTTTCTCAATAAATGAATATCAAATTATAGTAATCATAGTATCGAATCTATTTAAAAAATAAAACTTTTTAAATATAGGAAGACAGTCAGAAATTTAATTAATACTGTATTCAAACACAACCAAAGTTTAATTGCATTTTTTAAAGACAATTTTCAAGTTTAATATTAAAAAAAATACTGCTATCTCTTTGAGTTATTTTATTTAGATTTTAAGAAAGCTAATATCTATTTTCTATTAAATACTATTTAAGGAAAAAAAATGAAAAGAATTTTTTTTCTTGCTTATAAAAATATAAGTCTTTACATTTTTGAATTTGCAGAACAAATCTTAAAACAATAAAATGCTACATACAAGTTAAAAATTAAAGTTAAATAAGAAGACATTTTTCAAAATCAAAATTAAAAACGATGTTGAATAATAATTTTTTTCTTTGGTAATTTTGAAATAGCTTTGTTGTTTTGAAGTACATTTTCAATTTTATTCATCTGTTTTGTTTACCTGCACAACTGAGCTCTTAATTTATATACCAGATACAAGGTGTTCTGGCCATTTAGTCCTTTACATTGCAATCAACTTAATAATATTTGGCTCTTTGAATAGCTCTGCTTAATATGCTTCTTACAATTTCATTTTATTTCCTGGTAAGTTTTAAAAAGCAAAGTAAGTTTCATAAATCACACACAATAATTTTTGGTAAAATGTATAAATACCTCAGTAATAAGTTTGGTTAAGAAGCCATAAGAACGGGAAGACTTAGAAGAGATAGGTTTTTCTGGATGAGAAGGAGATATTGGAGATTCAGAATCGCTACTAATAAATGAACTTTGACTGTTGCTCTGACTTTCAAAATTTGTGTTAGTTGTTGACTCAGAGTTACGATCAGAATCAACAAAGTCACTATTGGATAATATTATCCAATGCTGCTGATCAAAATCATCAGGACTGTTACGATCTGAATGCCATGGAATTTGATTACAAAATGATGATGGCATACTAGTTGGTCTCATCTGTAAAAAATTAAAAACCATTAAGCTTTTCTCTTAAACAAAAAATATTTAAATATTAAAAAATTATTTCTACATTTTTGTATTATTGAATAGTTAGAATTAAAAGCAGAGCTTTTTGCTTTTATTTTCAATGTTAAGTTTTTTAAGCATAAGGTTTTTCAAGGAATTTAGGAAATAAAATATATATGTTCTTTAAAAATATGATAAATCAATTCAGAGCAAGATAAAGAAACTACTTTTCAAGTCACAACTATCATAGTGTTGGTTATTAACTTTAAACATCAAGACATAAAATTAATGTAAAAAATTTTTTTATTTTTTAAGGAAATCAATATTTTTTTTTTATAAAAATTAATTCGAACAACTTTTAATAATATTGAGGTTGGTGGCATTTGAAAGAAAGTGTTTCATATAAAACCATGACAAACATAATTTGGTTTATTTGTTGCTCTAAGATAATTTTTTGCACATGGACAGTTAGACTTGGACCAACAGTTTAAAGTGGATTCCAGACCCTTCAAACAGAATTGAAAGCAATATGTGAAACCCAAAGTGGAAATTGAACCCACCAATGGTAGAACCGAAGGCCAGAGTGCGAATTACTCGGTTGATAGATCAGCATGAAAATCATAGATAGTCCGCAAAAGATATTATCTATAATCTGTGGTCAAATTCTAGTATGTGAGTTTCAAAATTTCGATTAAGTTTACATTTTAGTTTTCATTCAGATCTGTATAATAAAAATATTTTTATTAGAAAAAAAAAGTTGTGACAGTTTTTATTTTAAAGAATTATTATTTTTGTATAATTTGTATAAATATTTGAATGCAATTAAATGTGCCTCAATGAGAGCAACATTTCAAAAGAGCAATAAATATAAAATTGTAAACATTTGTTTATAAGGTTCACTCTTGAAAAATGAGAGATGGATTTTGCAGTTCAACCTTTTGCATTGCAGTCTGTTGGTGTGGTTGCTTTGAAATTGTGATGCCTTCAAAATTGTGGTAGCTTTCTTTTGCAACATGTAAATGTAGCCCACTGTTGTAAAAAATGCTCTCAGCAAACAATTTATATTGTAGATATTAAAGCGCTTTATGAGAGCCTGAGGCTGTCTATTGATGTCAAGAAATATTTGTTTACAGTCTGTATTTGAACTTAAATTATAAGTTTGTTATAAAAAATCTTTTTGTTTTGTTATTTTTTAAAATATTACTTTACATGAACTAAATACTTTGCTTTATATACAATTATTAGTTAAAAAATTTTTTTAAGTTTTTAATCAACATAAAAATATATTAATTTCATAACTTTCTTTTTACAAATTATAATAAAATAATGCACTTTTGAAGTAAGACTAGACTAAAACACAAAATGACTTGGTTTTATTTCCTAAAATTTTCTCTTACATTTTATAATTTCAGAACAAATAGAAGTTTTTAAATGTCCATGCTTAGATTTACATTAGATTACCACACTGCCACCTCGATTCCAGCACATATTTCTTTGAATCACAGGAGATATCAGGTTCATAGGAGGTTCACTAAAAGGTTTGACTAGAGGAAAATCTTTGGAGGACAAGAAACTGTCATTCGCTGGAGGAGGAGCTTTGATTTTCATATCCAAAGTAGTTGGAGTTTGTAATGTTCCCAAATCCCATCTCCACGTTTGCCAAGAATCATTACATGGTGACTCTTCTCTAAAACAAAAATTATTAAATTCAGATTTGATATTAAACAATAAAAGGATGAAGCTGTTTATTCCATTATAATTTTCTTATGTTGACTATTTAACATAATTAATAATATAAAGACAATAAAATTCTTGCAATTTTTTAATAGTTAAAAAGAAAATTATTCATATAATGTGTAACCTTTTGTTACTTTTTGAACTGATTTCTACAGGATTCCAGCACTTTCTGACATGTCTCCAACTGTGAAATATTTTATGGTAAAATTCTGGTATTTAGGAAACAAATAAATCATGAGTGCTCAGCACAAATATGCATTATTGGCTTAAATCTCCTGACATGAATTTTTGCAACCAATGCTTTCTGGTATGTTAATTCATGGGACACTCCAAGCTTTTGACATTCTTGGTACAGCAACTGATAAGCTTACTTTGAAATCTTAAGGCAAATAACTTTAAATGAGCCCTTTGGACAATTCCATTAGTATTTGTTACTATAATATATACAAGTTATGATTTATACAATTGTGCAGTTGATTTCTATTTATAATGATTAATATTCTTTCTTTAACGACAGATATTTAAATTATGTACTATGTTAATTTGCATACCAATTCTCACTTCTTTCAATGACAAAAGAAAAATGATAAGAACTTATTGATTATCTACAAAGTTGACAAAAACTAATTATTTAAGAATCCTTGTCATATAATAACGAAAATATTTTTGAAAAAAAAAAAACAATGAAAACATTAAAAAGTCCATAACCATTTATATTAATATTCCGTACATCACGTAATAGAATACATACGAATCAGAAGATGGTTCAGAATCATTGAAATTCCCAAGACCTGACTCTCTTTCCTTCCAGGCTTTGTATTTCTCAATCAAATCCATAATGTATGAATTCTTTTTAGCTTTTCTTATAAATTGAAATTTTAAAAGCTCTTTTGCAGTTGGTCTCTAAAAATAAGAGACAAACATCAAATTAAAAATTTGGTGATTTACAAAATACATGAAGATAAATAAAATAAATTGAAAAAATGGATTTTATACAGCATACGCACATAGGCTATATAAAATCCAACATATTATAACACCCAAAATATTTAAATATAAAAAAATATAATTTTAAGAATAATTTAGAATATCTTAATACATTTATACAAATTATTTATGAAAATCTTAATAAGTTTGAGAATAATGAAATTATACTCATTCTATGGTCATTTGAAAAATGAGTAAGAATTGCTTGGGAAAAGAAAATATCATCAGGATCAATAAGTTTCAAAACTGCAGAAATTATTACCTTACACAAAGAAACTTTTGGCAAGAAAATTGCAGATAAGATTTCAATTTAGTTCAGAATTTATTAAATTATTTATATTTGGTTAGTAGAGAACAAAATTTTTTGAAAGGTTTGCACAACAATTTAGGCAAATGAACTTCTTTTGATAATTACAACTTAAAAATACATAATACAATAATAAATAAATATTACATCATCATTTCCAAATATGTTTCTAATCAAAGTTTTGCTCACTATAAAGAACATAATGCCACAAAAAATTTATATGTGACATTCAATACAACCAGAATAAATACATAAAAAACTTACATTTGCTGGGTCCTTGTTAAGACAAGCCTCGACAAGTTCCCGAAATTGTTTGCTATAGTTACCATTAAGTTGAGGAGGATTACTTTTAGGAATCAACAAAAGTACCTTCATTGGATGCAGATCTGAACGTGGGGCTTTGCCTTTAGCTAATTCAATTGCTGTTATGCCTAAACTCCAAATATCTGCCTGTAATATCAAAATAAATCATGCATATTGAACATATATAAAGATAATTATAAGAGAAGTGTCTAATTTAAGTATTCATGAAGCAAAATTATTTTTCAAAAAGGAAGGTAAGAAAAAAATCCCATTTTTCAGGAATTCTTTGAAAAAAACTAGTTGATGAATGCATTAGTTATAGTAAAGAAAACAATATGTTATATATTTCTTAATGAAAATGCACAAATAATTTAACACAGTTGAAACAAATAATATATCTTACTTTTGAATCATATGCAGATCGGCAAATTACTTCAGGTGCCATCCAAAATGGAGTGCCAACTAAAGAATTTCTTTTACTGGTTGTATTTGTTAGTTGACCGGCAACACCAAAATCAGCCAATTTTACTTCCCCAATTTCCGACAGAAGAATATTTGCAGCTACAATGATAGATAACATTTCTTTAGTGAAGTACAAGTGAATTAAATGTGCATACATATTATATAAAAGAATAATATTTTTTCGAACATGAGAAACATACCTTTAATATCTCTGTGCACTTTACGTTCTGAATGTAAGTAATCAAGGCCTTTTAGCACATCTCTTAGTACAATAGCTATATGAATTTCCTCAAATTTTGTTGCTTTCATTAAATCTAAGGCAGATCCCCCACCAAGATATTCCATGATAATCCATAGTTTTGGTCCCTATATTTTATAAAAAGAATAAAATTCTGCAGTGAAAAATAGTTCTTAAAGGGATAGCAAATTTAACTAAAGAATAATACATTATTTTATAAAACACAAAGAGTGAATATTGCAAATTTCTTTTTTTAACTAAATATAGAAAGCAATTACTCAAATAAGGAAGATTTTTTATGCATGAGAAGGAATGTATCAATCATACTTTCTCTCCTTTTCATAATTGCACTATTTAATGCCTTTCAAATTCCCATTATAAAAATCCTCATATATATATAAAAGAACCATGGAGTTGATTGACAAAATTTTTATGATTGATCACTATGCTGAAGACAAAATGTTTCTATATTCCAAGGAAATCATTTCCTTTTCAAGTAAAGGTAAGAAATCAAACAAAGTAAATGGATCAATAATTGAAATATACTTTTGAACCAATATAATTTTGATAGGAAAAATATTTAGAAGTTTCATTTGTATTTAGTGAATTACTGTCATTATCTAATTTCTGAATTACTTTCATTATTTCATCCTCATTTAGACTAATTTAAAGACACACATTTAAAACTATGAAATATTTATCAAAGAAAAACTAAACTGTTTTTAAAATAAATAAAATTTACCTATTCTTTTTAAACATCAAAACTTCTGTCAAATTAGTAAGAAAAAATTATCTAGCAAAAATTATAAAATCATGAATTCTTTTTAAGAAACTATTTCAAATTAGAAGCAAGAAACTTAAACATGTTAACTGTTTAATTAACATTAAAACATAAACAGCGCATTTCTTTTTTTTTTTTTTTTTCTTTATTTTCCTGATTTCATAATGACTTCTAAATTGAATTTATTATTTATTCAGCTGAAAAAAATATATCATTTTTCAATTTCTACTATTAGTTCACACTGTCTCTATACATATCTTGTTCAAATTTTCAATTGTTAATAAAAATACTTTTTATTCATCTACTCAAGTTCAAATACATTTTTTTAAACTTGTAGTGGATGACATTTGATGTTAATACATTTTATTCAAATATTAATTCATAAATTAAATTTAATAAATTAATTTTAGTTTTATATGGGGGAAAAATACCTTATTGTGAAATGCTGCTATCTGTTGGCTTCAACAGTTACTATCTCTTCTTTATATTTCTTACATTCTTAAATTTATATATTATTTTTATCTTATAAAAATGAGTTTATTTTTTTCTCTGGAAACTTAAATTGGTGGTTTTGAAAATAAATTAGTTAGAGAGATGGAAAGATTGCCTCTATAAGAGAGAGAATTTTTCCTAATTTAAAAAAAAAAAAAATGAATGAAAATTATTTATAAAGGATTTTTTGCAGTATAGTAAAATGAAAAATTTGTCTTGCAATGGTAAAATTGGTAAAGTGTTGACATAGAATCTTCATGTATTCAGATCAAATCTCATCGAAGAATAAAAATATTCAAAGCCATAAACTAAACAAAGAAACTGGATGAACAGTATCGAACCTTACTTCAAAAACCGACGATGCAAAATTCTAATAAAATGTAACCAAAATAAAATTTTTCTTAGTTGAACTAAGTAAGAATTGATTTTAAATTTTATTTTATATAACATCTGTTTTTCTATCTTTTTTTACAAATACAAATAGGAAATTAATAGACATAATAAACAAAAAAAAACTTTCCTACCTTTAAATAAGATCCATAGTATTTGGTTACATAGGGGCTGTCACACTGAGATAAAACCATGATTTCTTGCCTAATATCTTCAATTTCTTCTAAAACTTGCTCCAAGTCAATAATTTTTATAGCTACAATCTGCTGAGTACGATTGTTGACACCTTTAAATACTTCTCCAAAACCCCCTTGACCAATTTTTTCTTGTTTGGTAAAAATAAGTTCTGGATCTGTTTGCTGCAGAAATAAAAGAAAGATATATAAATGCATATTATTAAATGAAATCTGAGAAGGGTCTTCACAAAGTTTCAGAGTCTTTTATATAAAGCTAAGTAAATTTATAGAAAATATTATGAATCAAAATTGACATATTTTGAGTGCTTTCATAATGTTTTATATTATTAGAATTAATTTTTTTAAAAACATTCATAAAATATTGATCATGGTTGATTCATTAAGTTCAGAGGTTAACATAAGTTACAAAATTAATACATAAATTTTATTTTTATTAATTAATTAAAAAATTTGTTTTGCTTAATTTTATAAAATCAAACTGATTTATATTAGTTTACTTTTTAAGTTTTAGCTCGTAAGCATTTTACACCCATGCCTTCAAAATTGCTTTGATTGTCGTTCTACGGGGATTTAAAATTTTAAATAGATTATATATATAAGATTCACTACAAATATTCAAGTAACTTAAGGTGGGAATCAAACTCAAAAACTACTGAAGTGAAGGTATCGAACTGATGGCAGCTCAGCACCTTATGTTCAAATTAAGTTTTATTCCCTGATAAAAAGGAATATAAGCATTTTAAGATATTTGATAATAAAAAAGAGATCACATAATGATTTCATGTTTATTACTAAATATCTTATCCAAAATGTCTTAATAAAATTTTATTTGGTGAAAGAGCTTTCATAGTATATAAAGGGAAGTATACCATACATCTCAAAAGCAAATGATTTTGGCAGAATCCGAACTCTATAAGCGTTTCATAGTGTCATAATCACATATCATTAAAAAAAAAGAAAAAAAAAAGACGGAAATCAAGTTATGCGGTTTTAACTAATATCCATAAGCTTTGGTTCGATAAAAAGTCATTTCCGATCTCTACATTCATTTTTAGTATGAAAGGATTTTATCTCGTACAGTTTTAAAATCATGCCGAACCAGTAAGCAATATCCATAGACCTGATTCGAACCAATAACAATTGAACTTAAATTAAATGCCGATTCAACTGCTACTTAAGAAAACGTGAATAAGTGTCAATAAACACCTGATAAAATAGAAAGAAAGTAGTTAAAAACTGAAAGAAATAATACGAGGAAAGATAATTCTTAAAGAAAAGAACATAAAATATGGTAAAAAAAAATGATGTTAAAGTAACATAAATAAGGAAAAAAAAATCTCTGTAAAAAATTTTATAAAATGTAGAAGATATTTCATATTTCGATAATCGACAATAAGATGGGAGTTTTTACAAAGATCAACACGTTACACGTGTTGTGGCACTGTTATGTAAGACATAAATTAATTAAATGTAACACGAAAGAAAGTGAATAATGTACATAAATAAAATCCTTATTCTGTTTGTCAGCCAAATTTTTATTTGGAGTCGAATAGCACAGAACGGAATGGAAGTAATATCACAATGTTGGTCTCTAGGTAACTTCAAATTTATGTTTTATTTCGAAATTATTCAGTTATCTTATCAGCTGGTTTGTTATCTTAACACATGTAAAATTGTTTAGGCTGCGATGTAATTCATTTAAATCAGTGATTCTCAACCTTTTCTTTTTTTTTTTTTTTTTTTTTTGTAGCGGCACGCTTTAAGCGATTTCAAAATTTGGCGATACACTAAGAAAAACATAATTCTAAAAGTTGTTTATTTACCTATAATGTACTGTAATGTGTAAAATAGCTTTAATAAAAATTATGAATGTAAAATAAAATAATATATGTACTACAAAAATGACAGTACGTGTATTATCAATTCAATGTAATAATAAGGATACTTTTAATGAGAGAAATTTGAGTTTCATGTTTTTTGATCATTTCATTTAAATTGGGTCATAAAAATGACAATGTTACTCTCATATCGTTAAGCAGTCTCAATCCTTTTCTCGTTTTATGTTGCTTAATACTGAAAATCCGAATTCACACGAATAAGATGTAGAAATTTGTTATTATAGAAAGAAGAGGAAATGTTAGAAATTGGAAACACTTTAAATTTCTTTATGTGGGCAAATATTTCACTTAATTTATGAAAGATCACAATTATTGACAAAAAAAAGTTTTTAACGGCAAAAAAAGGGTACTTAACTGTAAAAACAATTTTTTTTTTTTTTTACAGTGTACTTTTCTTTGATTTAAACAAACTTTACTCATGATAATATGCATTACAGATTTTACTACATACATTTCCATAATTTAGCGGCACCAAAAAGTGCCGCGGCACATTGTTTAGAATCACTGATTCAAACGATACAGCATTCCGATCCAGAACTCTTATTATTTTCTAAAAGACGACTTTCAAGTTCTTTTTTTTTTATAATAAAAAAAACTGTATTCTAAGAATAAACGCAGCGAAAAGCGAAAAAATATATGTACGTGTTTACGCTTTTCCCAATGTGCATCGATAGGAAGTGTATTAGAACAGGAGTTTCGAGATCAGTAGCTAAGAACTTCGCAACTAAAGAGAAATTTCAAACATTCTACACCTTATTCGATTTGTTTTTAGTTGATCTATACGTTCAGTTCTCCTTTCGTGGCAAAAATCAGCGTTTTGGACAAAATTAAGTCTATGGTAAATATCGTTAGTTTTCTAAATCGCAACTATTCCCCAAAGCAACAAACGCGATTCCCATTGGAAGCTACAAACCGCGAAAAGTGGTGAGTTTGGCTTATTAGTAAGCAATAAAAATTTGTACAACTATAATTTTATTGCTTTCTAGAAGTTTTTATCATATAATAAAACAAATTTATTTCTAACAGAAATTATATTTATTTTCTTAAAAATGGTAATTTACATGAAGTTCGAAATATTTTAAAATTAGCATATTGCTTTTGTTTAAAATATCATTGCAGTACTGCAAGACAAACTGTTTGATTTACAAAATGGAAAAGTATCTAAAAATTTTATTTAGTTCCTGGAATTTTCTATAATTTAACACACTCCTCATTTTTATGTCGCCAATTAAGAAATTTTCCTTTCATAGAAAATATCATATATTTTCTGCTAGATTATTCCAGCAAATAAATATTAAGAAATTAGCTGGAGGAATGAAGAATAAAAAAGATATTTCTATTCATCATGGATGATGGAGTTCAAGAAATTATTGTAAATTACAATATTTGAAATTTTCAGAAGAGAAAAGAATTTTTGGTAATATTATTCGAAGTAAATTATATGCGTGTATGTAATGCTAATATAAACATACACGTCGTATAAATATTTATTTCACTCTGAAAAATAGAAGTTGGACGTCGTATTTCGGCATGCACATCTATCGAAGTGTGTGCTAGGGAATTTTTCAGTTTTATTACCCCTTGTTACACGTTAATACGGCTGGGCAATGTAGAGAAACAAAATGCAAAAGATTAAAATTCTTGGCAACAATTTTCGACAGTTAGATTATTTACTAGCAATTATAAAAAGATAAGGGGGACCCTGTATGGTAATTTAAATCTAAAAATCAGATTTTTTAAAAAATTAAATAACAAATTATTCGAATCTTTTAAAATTGTAATCAGGATGCAAACATTTTGATGATTATAAAACGGTAAAAACTTGTAGCTCACCATGGGATACTCAATACTTTTCACGGGTTGGAACCACGTATTCCTCCGCCTCCAAAGATCGACGTACTGCATCCTTATCCATTGCTTCCTCCATCTTCGCATTTTGGAGCAGGAGAACTTTAATAAGAAAGCAGCAAGTGCCAGAATAGCAGACGAGGGGATTTCGAATGACCATCAAGAAAAAATGTCGCGCAGGTCGTGTGCCCGTCCATTCACGCTCGGACGACCACAAACTCTCAGAAACCTTGGACCTTTTCTTTCCGTGAATGGACGGAAAATGAATATGAATGGAAACGATAAGAAATCCAGGAGCTGTGACGAAACTCTTTTCACGACTTGCCACGCCTCGAAATAAATTCCTGCGGCAAAAGCCGGATCCCGAAAGGAACCCTGAAGTATTGCTTTCAAAACAAACCATCCTCCACAAAGTAGGCCATTGCGTTTCAAGGAAATGGACGAAAAAAAAACCCCATGCCGTAACTGTTTTATGAGGTGTGGTAATAGATGCCACTCAAACTATTGTTGGCACTTAAACATAATCACTCCACTCCACAACAATATCTGTGATGTCACCTGAAGAATTTAATTTGTCCATAACTGAAGTGGATGTACTGTTCGACCAATAAAACAATTACAGCTAACGCAAGGAAATCCGTCTTCGAACGTTTACACGAATGAATGCAATCCATGTGAATAAGTGCGCAACAACGGAACGTAAGCAAGCAATTGAAAAACACTACACTTAAATTCTGTTAAGTTAAATCAAAATGATGGAATGAAAAGAATATCGATGAAAAAGTCAAATTCAGGACAAGGTTTTATAATAAATTTTGTTTTACATTTCGTTGGACTTAAAAATTGCTGAACTAGAAAATTCACTGAGAGAATAAATTTTTCCACAACAGAACTAAATATACATACTTTCAAAAAATAAAAATTTAAAGATAATTACAATTAATTCATGAATATTAATCAAACGTAGATATCGAATTATACAATATAATAATTGTACGTTTAAGTGCATATAACTCATAATAGTTTAAGATTGAAAGCAAATTTAATATTTGAGTAAAATATAAAGCATAAAATTTATAGTCTCCTCAGATACTACATATGAAATGAGAGAACTTTTTATTACTTAATAAATTTACATTGCTTTAATTATCTATCCCAAAAATTATTCGGAAGAGATTTTAGCAATAAAAATTTCTTTTCTCGTAGAGATTTTAAATAAATGAATATGAATGATAAATGAATACGATAAAATAAAAATGATAAAATGAAACAAATTTATACGTTAAAAAATTTATATAAATGACATAAATATCCATCCCAAAAATTATTCGGAAGAGATTTTAGCAATAAAAATTTTCTTTTCTCGTAGATATTTTAAATAAATGATAAAATTAAACAAATTTATGCTTCAAAATTTATAATCTTATAAGGCAAGCACACACACATGAGAGAATTTGAAGTAGCAAAATATAAGAATATTGCTTTTTTAAATTAATCATCAATTTACAGACTTTTTTAAATTAAACATTAAATTAATCATCAATCAAAAAATCAAGACATACAATTTTTTTCTTCAATGGATATATTAACATTGTATTGTCAGACTCAAAAAAGAATGTAATACTTTAAACGATACATTTCAATATTTGACGTAAGCAGAACTGGTTTAGTTTGTTACACAATTTACTTATATTATACAAAAGACTTTGTTTTTAAAAAAAGATTTAAAAAAAATCTAAAACGGCAATTTATAATTTCGCAATGGAAGTTGATAAAATTTTGTGAGAACATAAACAATAATTGTGTATGCTCAAATGTAGAATATTATACATTAATTAAAAAAATTGAGCATTTTACAAATAAATATTTCTGATGTTCAAACCCTTTTGTTTTCATTAAAGTTTTTAATGTTATACCTCACACATTTATTTATTTCAATAGTGGAAACTTTTTGTAATATTTTAAATCTTAAAATTAATATCACGTCATATTCTGAACACTGATAACTTATAATATTTCATTAATAGCACATAGATGTTTAATTCTACAATGACCTTAATATAGCTCACATCAAATGTAATAATCGAGAGTATTTTTTATTCAAAAATTTTGGGTGACATTCATTAAAAATTTCTTTTCACGTTCAGAAATATTTAAAATAATATTACATGAAATTCTGTAAACTGATGGCTTTTTCATTATTGGAACATATAAGCTTAATTTTCGAATGTCCTGAATAATTTATATTAAATATGATTACTGAGCGATTTCTTTTTATTTAAAAATGTTTTCTCAAGTTTACAAATACTTTGATTTCTTCAAATATAAAAATTTCTCTTATAATTTTCATTTCAAAATAAATATTTGATAATAAATTATTATATTTTTACACTGTAACTTTTTAAAGTATAACATCGCTATGTATATAGTTTAAAGTCCCATAAGCTAATTCTTTAATTTTAGTATTTTTTTTTAATTAGAATATAATGTTGAGGTACTGATCGTTCAATACTCTAAATTTTCGCAAAATTAGATAAATAAAAAAAAAAGCTTACTGAACGCCCTTTCATTTTTTAAAATTTAAACACACACTGTCAAGTATTTATAACTTTATAAATGATAAAATAATTTTTGACTGCTGTTTGACAGTAGTTTTCAAAACAAAAAAACAAACAAACACACACATAATATTCAAAATATCTCTCGTAAGGTTTTCAAAAATAAAGTATAAAGCAAATTTACTGAAACTATTAAATTTTAACTTCACATATGTAATTAGTATTCTCTTTTTTTTTTTTTTTTTTTTTTTTTTTTTTAAGTTACTATTTTAAATAACAAGGTAGCTTAAAAAGCTTAAAATATGGATTTCCAATATTTCAAACTATTGCAATGGAGATAATTATGAAAATCTTATAAAGATCTCTGATTATAGTAGGTATATATAAAAGCTGTGAACGCTTTGGCAAACGTTTTTAAAAACTTCAGAGTAGCTTTTATTGATTATATTGAATATATTTTTATAAAGATAATGTAAATTATTCTCTTATGTGCAAATAACAAAATTATACTGCTATAAAAATTAAATTTACAAAAGTTATTATGAAAAAATATAAAAGAAATAGGTAATATATGTGGGATCGAAAGCGTCACCAGAGGGCCATACGCATCACGTTTGCCGCCGTACATGTAGAACGACGAGGAGAAACGTGACATAAAGACGTACAAACTGACGATCGATCATTAACTTTTAATTATAACTTTCTAAAATGATGTTTCTTTATTCATTTGTAAATAGTCTTTTCTTGTTATTTCAAAATCATTATCAAATAGTTTAAATTATATCTGCAATTTATTTCCAATAATGAAGAATACGAACCCATATATATGCAGTGAAATATTTTTAAATATTTATATAATTATTAATACGAGATTGAGGAAAAGGAAATCCATTATTTTCATTTGACTTTCAAGAATTTATTTAACATGTTTTGGATTCATTTTGTGCAAATGGTATACTCTGCTACATGGTAGATCTTTAATTCATGGGCAATGCTAAGACTGTTGACATATATGTCCATTAAAACCATTTCTGTGATCTTATCTACATTCTTTATGATGGGCCCACCTATGCGAGATGCAATTTTAACATCAAAAGAATACCTATGCAAAATCAATGAAACTAAAATTGCACATAATTGTCTGTTACAGTATGAGGACTATAAACATCATTCACAATTCCAGCCCCCCTGGCTTGTATTTTCTTCTTCATCAATTGGAAAACGGTAAAATGTACTGCATTTTCGCTTTGTTGGCTTCCATTTTCAACACTCGCAAACTAATTGGAACAAACAGAAGAATTTTTTAAGTACAAAATGTCATCTTTTTAACCAGGATAAATCTGAAAATGTTTGATTGATACTTTACGACATATACAGATCTCTACAGCCATCAACCGAAAAAATAATACATTTCTTTTTTCCCAACTTAATAGAAACAACAAACTCAGTAATAAAAAACATTAATTTACTCTAAGTACTTCAAAATAATTCACATTTAGCTTTCATTTTTTTTTTTTCTTTTCTTGCACAAACAAACATAACTTATTTACCATTCCTAGTTTTAAAATAGGGACCATTGAAGTTAATAAAGTCACTTTGTAAAACAGAAGAGATACATGCTGCATTTTTGCTCATGCATACTCTTTAGTTATTTCAAGTTCCTAGCATCACAACAGTTTTTTTTATCTTATGAGAATAATATATACCAATATAAGAAATTAGGAGCATAGATATTGAGAAATCAGTATCCATGACACCCAGGCAGCTATAGCAACATTTATATGCTTCGGTATAAGTGAGAGATTTGATGGCATGTATTACTGCCACGCAGTTTCATCTCGATGTCATATATTCATCAATTGTACTGGTTGGTGGATGACGATGATCCAATCGTTTGGTAACCATTAACGAAATATTTTCAATTGGAGGAAGATTTGGATAACGCGGTGGCCATAGAAGTATCCGAGCATTTTCTGTATAAGCAATAACGATATTTTTTTGTATGAAAGTCCATGTATTATTGAAAACAAGAGATCGTATATCATTTTGTTGAAATTTAATTTTTCAAAGAAACCGAATAAAAGATAAAACCACGAGTCTTTACACAACAGAAATGTAAGGTCATTCATTGTTTCAAGTCCCATGAACGAGAACAAGAGTCGAACGAGATTGTATCCTACGGCACCTCCTCCAACTCACTTCACGTGACGGACAATATAACGATGTCGCATGCACATTGGCAATGTGCGTTTAATAGGATGTAGCTAAACATAGATGCGGTCATCACGATAATGCATAAAGAACAATGCAACTTCTAAGTTTATCGTCAATCATATGTTTTAAGGCGTTCGTGTGTGCGTTGCGTGCGTGCACTAGCATACTTCCCTGTACGTATCCCAGAGCCTCAGCGATTCAGTAAGTTTCAAGTAAAGATCAGAAGCATCATTGGCCGCGGTGAGTGATTGGGAGGGTGTCCACATTCTCCCTCACTAGGTTGCTGGAGCTCTGTGAGTTAAGGACATGTCTATGTTAACTTGTGACGTCCAAAATCCTTCCACTCGTATGGCGTGGATCTGGTAAGGAGAGTACCAGTTCAGGTAAGGACCTCGTCATCTGACCGTGGTTCAAAATTATAAGATGCTTGGTGATATACGAACATTATAAACATGTTACCTTAAAGTACAATGCGGAGTTCGCCTGTATAGATATGCATACATATACCTGCCTAGAATTGGGCTCTATCAGTAAGGTGGACATGGAGTATTTATAATTTAAAAACATGGATCAAGCAGAACATCCCTCAATACTTAATCTGGCACACCCAAGGCTATATTTCGCTAAGGGGGCCCACGACCTATTTAACATGCCCCAGTCGTCTTCAGTAAACATGACGGATTTTTGGTTCAATTGGAATACCAATCCGTTACCTTTCGACAATGACGTCCTAATCAAACAGCTCCTATATGTGACGTAATGGCTTTGAAATCATAGTCATCAAGCTGACAACATGATTTATTCGTCATCGTATAGACATTTGTCTTATAAACGACCCCATTTCTTAATTCAGAGCTCGAGGTCAAGATCATGCTGGTAAAATACCTTTATTCTTGGCTATCAGAGATAATGTCTTGCTGAGATCCAGCACAACGTACAGGTAAGCACTTATCTTTCATTTACAAATCATCACAACAATTTTATACCAGAAAACAATGTTCACAGTAATGTGTACATGAAAAACATGCTGTACAATTTCTTTACTTGAACATATTGCAGATACTTTATTACTGCCTATTTTACATGCATGCTTTGATGGGTTAATCATATGCATATACAGTAAGCAAAATTTCGGCTGGCTGAGCCTGATCTTCGAGGTACCTGGGTCCGAAGGACCCTCACCCTCATCTGGAAGTTGTTAGGAGATGGTGAACTATAGCTGTTAAGAACTGACATATGATTGGTTAAAAATTTCTTAGGAGTGTGGCTAGTAGAATTTTAACAATTAAGGAAGAAATCTATTAAAAGTAAGATATTGAATAGAAATTAAACGATTAAATTTAATTATTATTACATAATTTCAATTAATAAAAAGTAAATTGCAGGAAGTGAGATTTCATTAATTTATTTAAGATCTTATCTTGAAAGTAAGAAGTTAATTTAAATAGCTTGTCTATAGGTGATTTTATTTCTTTAAGTTCGTCGAGGAGCTCTCGCACTTGAATGCCTTTAAAAATCTCTCTAATTTCCTTCATTAGAGCCAATAAGTTTCGGAATTCACTTCCACAGGGAAGATCATCCGAATGAATAGTTTTAGAGTAAGGAGCTGAGTAAGGGGTAGGTGCGGTACCTTGAGAGTATGTCAATACAGGTCGGATTTCATTTATAGGAGTTGTTTTTTTTTTTTTTTTTTTTTTTTATAAACTTTCCTGTCTGAACTTTTTGGCTTTGGAAATGCTTGGCATCCCCTGTAATTTGCTGGGTGGGTTCTGGCAATTACAACACTTTGGTTGTTCGATTTTTTGTCCAGGGCAGTCTCTAGTGTTATGGGCACCTGCACATTTGACACAACGGGGGCTTATGCAACACATTACAGAAATGCTTCGCCGATTTGGGTCCTTTGTAGTGCTCAAATGAGATACCAGAAATACAACATAAATTTTTGAGTTGATAGACTGAGGCGCCATCTGTTGATGGGTTGAGGTTAATTAGGAATAGCGGCATCGGTTTTCCTGTTCTAGGATACCTCATTCTAGTTACCCTGATGGGCTGGTAACCTAGTGAAGTTAATTCTTTAGCAATGGAATTCACAGCCCGTGGTGATGGGGAGACCCCGAATCACAAACTTCTTCGGTGTTTGGTTTGTACTTCTAAGAATGACGTATTGACGACATTAGTGTGACGTCATGTTTCCAAACAAATACCATGTAAACATTTGTTTAATATTGTATTTAAGAGTGCCTTCTTGACAAACTTGGAGATTTTTGTTTGGCTATAGATTTTATTGGTGATTTTTATTGGCACAGAACAATAAATTGTTCTGTTGCAACCAGATTACGATTGGAAATAAGCCCAGCTTGGTGATTAACTGTGACTACAATTTGGCGAGAATCAAAGGTTAAGCAAACAAAAGGTTAAAAGTTTTAACAAATACGTTATCCTTAAATAATGAATATCAATTTCAAAAATAACAATTTAAAAATCTATCACCGAAGTCTATGGCAGTTTCAATGATAAATGACGCTTAACAGCAAATGTTTGGAAACAATATGACGTCACAACTAATGTCGTCTATTCAATGGCATTACTGTCAAAGAATTTAGTAATGGTTCTATGATGTTCAGCTGATTGAACAAATATTTTTAGGTTAAGACAGTATTTTCTTATTGTATAAATTCCATGTGGGTACCAATTTTAATGCCCAACATGATACAGAAAATTAATAATGCCTTCATTTGTAAAAGCGTTTTGTATTATATTTGCAAGCCAAGTAAAGACAATGGCAACGTTCAACTAATTTTAATTAAAAAATAGAACCACACATACAAACTCAAGTTATTGTATTTTATTCATTCAAGAAGATAAAATAAAACTATTTTTGAAAAACGCTCATAAAACTTTATCTGATCTAAAATGCTTATGGGGTACAGTATAGGAATTCAACATTTACAAAAAAAAATATACAACTTTTGCTCTAAAAAAACAACGGTGCAAAAATATATTAAATGATGTTTTCAAATATTATTTCAACACAATACATGCAAGCCGTAATTCTTTTATTTTAATGTAATCTTACAATATTTCCTAAACTCAAAAAAAGTACTTAAATGTTTCTAATTTCATTAAATAAAATACTTTGATATAAATTATGTAACAGGAATAGCACATTCAGTTTCAATTTCAGATTAAATTTTGATCAAAAATTGTCAGAGATAACATGATTTTAATATTTTATTTTAGTGAAATCTAATATTTTTGCATATTTTTAAGCGAAACTTCCAGGTTTTCACTTTCATGATTTTTCCATGTTTGATAGATTATAAATATACTTCAATTTTAAAAGTATCGAAAGTTTTCCGCTACCACTAATTTCGTCCACGAAGTTTACAATGGTTTATATTTTGTCAAATGATTTTTGGTATTTGAAAGAAGAGGCTTTCTTTGGAACACTGTGTTGTGAGACCTTTGAAAAATATCGCTATAATTAAGTACAAAGGATCTGAAATGGAATTATCACGTTACCAGATTAGAATCATTTTTTTCCAGTTATGTTGCAAAAAGTCAGCTATAGAATATCACCAAATCATGTGTACAACTTTGGGTACTACTGTTTTATCATATGACACTTTGAAGATTTAGTACTGAAAGTTAAACAATGACATGACAATGATTATGACATTAAAGAGCCTCCTGAGCAGTCTATTGCTGTTAAGGAGGCCTGCCTGGGAGAATTTGTGGAAGAAAATCAGTATTCAACCACTCGAGAGCTAGCTAAGGAGTGACATATTCGTGCTATGTCCATTGGTCGCACTATGCATCGCATTAACTTGGATTACAAGTTCAATAGCTGGATTCTACATGAGCTGACTCAAGCAGATAAAGACAAAAATGTTTAGGTTTGACCTAATTGGCTACAATTCGACGCAAGGATAAAATTCTTGACTGAATCTTTACTTATGATAAAAAGTGGATTTACTTCAACACAAGCCGAAAAGGAGGTTGGTCTGAGCGCGGTAAGCCCATTTGTAACGCCACAAAGCGCAATTGGACTAACAAAAAGATATTTTGTATTGGGTGGGATTGTCATTATAAATTCTTCTTCTTCTTCTCTTGAGCTTATCAGATATGTGGCACCTCTGCATTGTTGCATTTTGTACCATGCTCCAAACCCAATTTTTTCCTAGTTCCATTGTCTTGGGTCACCTACTTTGTTTATAAAGTCTGATAGGCCCTCAATGGAGTTTAGGTGTAACTCTTTAGGATATGGATTACCTAGAGTAGTGAATCTTGTAAGGGCAAGAGCATCACACTCATATAGGATATGATGAGCTGATTCTACCCCTGCGTGGCATTTACTACAAATTGGTTCCTGTTTAAAAAGCCCCATTGTATGAAGGTGTTTTCTGAAATGATAGTGCCCAGTAATGAAGCCTACAATTGCTTGAGTCTTCAATCTTGGGAGCCTAAGAATTTCAGATGCAATTTTCTCAGATGAGTTGAAAATCACACTTTTTGCATGTTTCTGTCCAGGAGAGTCACGCCAAACTTTGTTCATCTCCTGTTTTTCCCATTTTTGAATGGCCTTCCATGTAGTCTTCATGTTGATCCCACAAAAGGGTTCCATTCCTATTGGATTGAAAGAGGATCCCTTTTTTGCAAGTACTGTGCAACAGATAAATAGATATAGTATGTGAAGTTCCATTCAACTTAGGAAGAAAAATCGAGGTGCATTTTAATGCTTCTATATAAAAGATAAAGAATTTTAATTTTTAAACCTAATATTAATTTAAAAGGGCCCTCTTTTACAATAAATTTAAAGCAGATTTCATTATTAAATAATTATATGAATTTATAACTATATCAAAATAATTTGGATATTTTTTTGTTCTTCATTTTTGATGAGTAAATGTAAGTATATTTAAAAACATGTTTTCAATATTTTCTACAGTAGTAATTTTTGTTTTAAATTTTATGCAAATTTTTCAATGATTTAGTAATTGTGCTTTTAATCACAATTTAAAGTGTAATGTATATGCTGATAACACATTTCTGCACAACTAAAAAAAATTTTTTTGAAGCTTGGTTCCACAAATTTGATGCTTACAGTGATGTAGCTTTTCTCCTGGAAATTATAATAGTTTATTTGGATATCAATGATCAACTAACAGAATGTAATGCCTTATAACTTATTTACTTTGTTTCCATTTACCTAGATTCATAACTAAATTGACAAAACTTCATAAAATCAACAATTAAAATGCAAATACCACATTATTTTTTCTGAAAGTTGTCTAAATCATCAAAATTATTTTGTATAGAATATATTGAAAAATTATACAACTGAAATAATATATTCATTTTGAAAAAATTGCAAAAAGTGCAACGTAACTACCTTATTACTGTCTTCTTTGTGGTTGGCAACAGCAAGTGAAGCATTTGACTTTCCTGCTTTTTGCTCCATCCCATGAGGCTATATATTAAATAAAGAACCTTACATTTTTCTCTTTAATTATTAATATGATTTATAATGCTTAATTATGATAGATGGTTAAAATTATGTTCACTTAGATTTACTTCCAGTTAATTAAAAAGAGATTATTTATTTCTAAATAAATATTCACTATGATATTACAAAAGAATAATTTTAAATAAATGTGAAATAAAATTGAAATGAAAATAATTGAATAAAAAATTAACTACCGATATAATGAAATTAAAGCTTAATTATAATATAATAATACATATTAGTTACCATAAATTGTAAACTTTAAAGTAACTTATTCCTTATATAGAATTTACAAATGATATTCTATGTGTTCAACAATTCTAAAACAACAAACTGCATAAGCTATTTTAAAATTATTTGAGGCATTGATAATATACAATTTTTACTTCATAATTTTCTATACTTTTTAAATATCTCAGAACTATTCCACTTCATGGGGCTCTGAGAAAAGTTGTTTTCACCAAACAATAAATAGCATAAATATTTATTAAAAAAAATCTACTTCTTGTATGTATTTGATAAATTTAATTAATTTAACACAAAATGTTCTCTGATTTATTGATGATACAAAAATTTTTAAAAGCTTTCAACATTGAAGAAAATATGTTAAGTCTTTTATACACTTGTTGTCATATAATCTCACTCAAATGAGATTCCAGGTGTCGTCTAATTATGTGATAATGTCATTTGATGCACCATTTTGTGCTTTTCCACATATTCTTTAAGTTTGTTTTTCAAAATTCTTTCTTTTTTATTGCAGGATTTTTTCCAGCAAGGACATTTCACAGCATTTTATGGAAAACTCAACTCCATTTCCTGATTTTGAGAGCAAAACTGTAACAAATATATCTTATTTTTAACTAACCCATTTATTTAAAATAAAACTATTGCAAGCCTCTCATCAATAGGCAATTTATAAATAGTGAAACTCATAGAAAACAACAAAGAAATGGTACAGGGGGAAAACGAACACCTAGAATCAAGAAACAATGAAACAACATACACACTCAGTAATAAAAAGAGGAATTCCATGCTTAATTATATAGGAATGTTATTTTGTCATATGTTGGTAGTTATGCACCAAGCACAGCAATTTTTAACCTAACTGGCAATTGTTTATATGGCATCTCTAAGCAGAAGACTTCCTATATCCTTCAGTATGAAGATCATTGTGGATAAGTGATAGTCCTATTTTTCTGAGCGGGTAGGAACCAAGTTTGATACCAGCTACATTTAAATAACAGGAATTAGATGTTGCACTTATGATTTCTGCTTCACATCAATTGGAGTATGTAATCAAGAATTTTTTTTTTAGACATATTTGTCGCAGTAAGTGCTTGAGAGTTTTCCCAGTTTCTCTCCTTGTGTCCAAACAAAGCTTACTATAAATAAAAAATCTTCTTAGAAGGCAAATACACAGTAGATGTTTAAAAGAATCCTTTTGGTACTTTCTGAGCTTAAGCTCCATTATATGATACCAACCCATTCCCAAATATTGAATTTCACATACTAAAATTACATTTTCTTCAGAAAATGCAGATAAATCAGTTCAGTCACATTCAGTAGAGTAGGTCTCTTATGTAAAATGTACATTCGATTTTTCCAAATCTAAGTCCTGCAAAAATTTTACAATGTACAACACTAAACAGAGATTTCTAATGTCAGTTTAGTTAGCTTTCAATTCCAAGTTTGTTAGTTAATAAGTTAATTTTCATTATTTGTTAGTTAATCTGTAAATAGTTTATACCAAAGTAATTCAGTAATTATATAGAATTAGCTTTCATGTTTCAGTTATTGATTGTTTGCTTTAATGGAATTGTTAATATCATTTAAATCTTTGCAGAAGAACATATTTTAATAATTTTCAAAAATTATTAGAAAAAAATTCTATGACTTTTTAAATGCTGAAATAAGTAGCAGTCTCAAGGTTCTAGATCAAGTTGTTTCCAACTAAATGCTGTAAGGAAAGCTCGAGTATGACAAGTCATAAATAAACATGTTTTGACATGAAATCAAACAATCCTTTTATTCAGGGAGCAAACCCTGTTTTGATATTGAGATAATGAAAGGGTGTCATAATTAAATTTCTAAATGCTTACACTTGCAAAATTTTCTTTGAAAAATTAAGAATTAAATACTACCAAGTTAGCAATGAAACGGAAATTCGGCAAAGTACCCATAAATGTGAAATTACCTCAATACTAATAACAATAAAATTCTTTAATTATAGCGGAATTCCTTCTCATGAATTTTAGTATAAAAGTGTTTTTAGCAGCAGTTTAAATCAGCAAACACAGATTTTCTATTCCAATAAAATTTTATTTGTAAAACAATTCTTAAATTGAAGTGTTTTATTTTGCTTTATTTGAGATTTTGTTTTTAGAAATTTTTTAATTCACATTTTGTAAAAACAACAATTCTAAGCAATATTCTTAGGAAAACAATTCAATAATAAAGTGTTTATAAAACAATAAACCTTGAAAATACTTAACAGATTATTCTTTTTTTAAAAAAAACTATAAATATTTTAGTCCTTTAAAATTTGTTATCTGAGCCACATTCTTTAATTTATGTGAATTCTCAAATAAATTAAAAAGAGCTTTAATTAAGAAAAATTTGATTGTTTTAAGATAAAACTTTATGATTTCTTTTTATTACAGTATAATGCATTTGATCATAAAGAATGATATCAGACAAAGCACTATATTTATAAAATATGTAATAAAATTTAGATAATTGCTTGATGATCCCATCCTTTAAACTTACACAATCAGTATCTCAAAGCTTATATTTACTTATACCGACAAGTAATAATCTTTGCACTATGACAGATCAGTGACATAAATTACTCAGATATGATCACCAATGAAAATGCACTATTTCATTAAAATAAAATAACTAAAGTTTTAAAGTCATAATTTCAGTTAAAAATTTACAGCATCAATTAGAAGCATAAAATTTGTCCTTATTAGAAGAAAAAAAATTTAGAAACTACAAAAAATAATTTTTGTTTTCTAGTGGGGGAGGGGAAACTAGTAATTTTTGTGATTAAACTTTTGTGCCAAATTTCATATTGCACAAAATACATAGTGTCTTAGATAGACATTCTATATTTATATAAAAATTATATATCTTTATATTTACCTCATTGTGGGCCATATTTATAAATGACTAGAATAAGGGAAGAAATATCATTCTTTTCAATACTTCCAGCTACATCTTACTAGAAATCTAAAACTGAAATGTAAAATGATATTAAAATAGTATATTGGAATGAAAGTTAATAATAAAACAATAATACATAAATAAATTATGTACAGCTAATACATACATAGCATGTACATTTATAAAAGACAAATGCATTTAAAAATTAGCATAATTTTTTCTTATTTATTTGGGCATAAAGTTTAATTATATTAGGTAATCACTTTATACATCAATTAAAAATTTAAGATACTTTATTAATAAATACATCTAAAACTGAAGAATACTCTCACTTAACATTTAATGAACTTAACATAAAACTAATTTTTAAGAGAGCCAATTTTTTTTTCAACATTGTAGTGGATTAAGCATTTTAATCACATTAAACCATATTTTTTGAAGGCACATTGGATATTTACAATTATACTTGAATGATATTAATAAGTATTTAAATGCCTTGGACATAGATATCAATATAAGAATTAATAATTTTTCATATCTTTTAAAATATAAATTATCAGTTAATATTAGTATATCAAATTATAAATTTTTCTGAAAAAGACTATTTAGAACAGAGTATATACAAAATGTTAAAAATTATTTTTATATGGTAATTTTTATTTAAGAAATTTACATCACATTTCTTAAGAAATTTTAGAAAAACTCAATAAAGGCACCAAATTTTGTAGTAATTTTTCATTCAAAAATATTTTTAAAGCTCAAATAATTGTATAGGATTGAAATTATATTTGATAAAGTTTTCTATAATAATTTTTCAACAAATGATAAATTTAATCCAGGAAGCATACCCAAACAGTTCCAAATTGAAATTAAATTTAAATATAAAGCAAATGAGATATACTATAAAATCTTCATTTATTAAAACATATTTAAAGCTTTTAAAAATAAGTTTAAAACAGATTTTAGATGTTAAAAAAAATTCAGCATGATAACATTATATATATATATATATATATATATATATATATCAAATATCATAATGGAATACAAATTTAATTATTAAATAATAAATAGACCAAAATTGATGACAACATTCAAAAAAAATAAGTTTTGGAAAAATAGAAATATTATATTTAAATAAAATTAACATTTTAATGCAATTTTAACATATAGTCTTATCAATTGAAGAAAATAACCCTGATATTATAAATCTATATATTAAATATAAAGATATTTTATTTTATGTAAAATTCTAAATATTAATGTTAATGCAGTTTCTCAGTTAACAAATTTAAACGAAAAATGTTTTAATGAGTTTTAACAAAATTATATAAAAGTTAAAATAAAATTAATATATTACATGTAAATAACATTAAATGTAAGTTTTAAGAATAAAAATGTTTCATCATAATAATTGTTTTATGATGTAGACTATTATATTACTAATAAATTGCTTTTTTACTTTATTATACTGAAATAGCAAATAATTTAATTTATTTTAATAACTATCTGAAAACATGATAACACATGATACATAACCTTAGTGGAAAAAATACATTTAACTATTAGGATACAGAAATTTTCTAAACTTAATCTATTAACATTGAAATAATCATTTGAATTATTTCAATTCAACAAAACTAGTTTGGATTTTAATCAAAGATGATTCACTATTAAAATAAACTAAATACTTTACTTAGTGAAGTATTATATAGTTCTTTTACTACATATATTTTCACAAAAACAATTCTATAAAATCTTAAATGTATAATTCTTAAATCTTTAAATAGTAGTAAATGTAATTTACAAATAAAAATATAGTCACTTAAGAGAAATCTATTAAAAAAGCAAATTGTTTCAATGTCCAACAAAAATCACCTAACCATACAAATCTTATAAGTAATTTTAAACTGCACCTAATGTTTCAATTCAGTAAGTTATTAGTATAATAATTAGTTTAGTAAGTATATCATTTTTTGAAAATAAGAATTTAATTCTATTTACATATAAATCAATAAGGAAATAAGAAACAAAATTTTTCACTAACCTACCTAGAAATTTTTATAAATCATTATAAAAATAACGTTTAAATTTTTTGTTAAATTTTTTAGACTTATTTTGTTAAACTAGCACTCTTGTCTTCTAACTGCCATAAAATGATCAATCTGCTAAAAATACTATAAAATGTCACATTTTTACGGTTAGATTTTGGAAAGCTTAGTAATTATATTACAAATTACTTTCAAACAACTGATTTTATTCAAAATTTTGCATTTTCGACAGAATTCATAAGAGCAATTCAAACAAACAAATATTTTTCTTGTAAGTAGCATTGTTTCTTATCCTTAATTTCCTTTACTTTTAATATACTTAATTTTGATTTCTGTATTTTTTT
>JAPDSC010090833.1:170782-227170 GCA_026290005.1 Latrodectus geometricus | reverse complement strand
TTTTTTTCAGCAATTATACATTCAATGTTTCTTTTAATTATATTATAATAAATTCTACGCTATTACTGAGGTAAATATATCATCGTATTTTTTTTTCAATTAGTCATCAGAAGTTATATTTTATCCTGTGTATTTATATGTCTTTTTGTCCACATTTGATTTTCATATTTTTTTACTTATGTACTGTTTAATTCCAATTTTTACAAATAATCAACGTTAATTTGCTTATTTCGGAAGTTTCGTAACGTACATTCAATTACATTACTTAGACAACTTTCGTTTATCATCAACTAGATTATACCAAAGGTATTATACGAGATCTGTTCCAATGGAAATTCATAAAACTCATAACATACTGACTCTTTAATTATCATTTAATATCAGACTGAATATTCGAGAGCAGCTGTTTTCAATATACTAATATTCTAAGTCGAAAAAATTAATGTACCTTAGCATTAAGTATACTGTATATATAAAATAAATAAAATCAAAAATGTGCATGCAATCTCATCCTAAGTTAATTTAAAAACATTTTACTTTCAACGCACCTCATTCCAGAACTTTTTACTTCTGCTTTTTCTGCTTCATTGATTGATTGATTTATTTGTGAAGATCTGAATGGCTGAAACACACTGATGCAGCAGAAACTCTTCACTTGCACCTCTAATTCAGTGCTTCCTGATTTTTATGATGTTATAAGCAAGTGTGTCAGTTTTATTTAATATTTTAACTTAATTTAGCAATAATTTTTAGTTTTAAGAATGTCTAAATTAATTTAGAAATTATTTTCAACCAGGGGACAAGTAAGTAATGGATATGAATTTTACCAATATTTAATAATTCTAATGTGAATACCAGAATAGGGGTGAATCTGTGGTGAATATTATTATTCTTTATTACAAATAATTGAAAATTTTATTTTCATAATTGAAATTTTAATAATTGAAATTTTAATAATGAAATAATAATTGAAAATTTTATTTTCAAATAATTGAAAATTTTATTTTCATTATTTTGTATGAAATTAACTCAATGCAATAAATTAACTCATTAGTATATATTTTATTATCTTTGAAATAGTTAGCTCAAAGCAAATAATTCACTTTTTTTTTAAATTTACATAATTGTTAATTCTTGTTGTTGTTCTAAAGAAAATTTTTTTTATTTTATTTAACTAACACTTAAGCACTATGTTATATAGCATTAGTAATATTACTCTATATTGAAAAATGCTGATCATCATGTTGATGAAAGGTATATTTTATGCATAAATTAAGAATTTTGTTGAAAATAGAGAAAGCTAATTTTGATATAATCTATGATAAGTTCTGTATTCTGGTTCTCTGTGACCTAGTGATAGGACAATGCTTATCAGAGTGTAAGGTCTCGCGTCCGAGTCCTGCTACTGTTGAACAATGAGAGATATATATTTTCCATTGTTCAACAGTATACTGTGCCAGAGTGGGTGCTTTTACGTTTTCGAGATTCTTCTCTCACAACACGTGAATATGGAATTTTATCTCTGAAAAGAATCCTCCCGGATTTATGCGGTGAATATTAAGCCTCTTTGCTAGGCAGCAACGATTTTCGGTCTTTAGGTTACCTATTACGCGGTGACAAAAATATTTTCCTATCGTATTGAAAAAGTCTCATGTTTAAATTCTTCGCACCTCCAACGCTTCATTTTACCTTATGATATAGGTAAAAGCTCAAAGTGAAATTTTACTTATTGCATCAAAGCCACAATTTAAACAACGTGTGATAAATGTTGTACTTCTGCATACACATTTGTAGGAGTAGATGGTTGAAAATTTCCCGCATTTTCATCTTCTTGACGAGTGAATATAGCCTTCCACAAGTGAAAGTCCTCTTTGAATTCAATTTAGCTGTGGCTATTAAAATGGTTTACAATAACCTTAGACCTTTTAGTTGATTATTATAGTGTCAAAATATTTTAATAGGATTTTTAATTTTTTACTAAACATACAACATCTATCTTAATTTTTGCTCCTTACTTTTCAAATTTCAAGAAATCTTTATTTTATTTTTATTTTATTTTTTTTTTTTTTTGCTAAACGCATATTAATGAATTAATATTAGTGATCAATTTACTCCAGTAGGAATACTAAATCTAAACATGGTATTTACAAATTCTATAATGTAGTGATTTGATTTGTCAAAAAATGTTATTCCAAAAAATAATTACGAACTCTTTTTTGACACAAAAAAAATTTGACTTTTATCCTGTCTAAATTATTGACCTTTTAATTGTGCAATTCTGTTTTACATACACTTGTCTAAAAAAAACTGTTCAGTATCAGTAATTTCACAATTTTAAACTGTCATGTATTTTTAGTCATCACCTTTGATGAGAAATTTTCTGAAGATCACATAATGTATATAAATACTTTATGACAATATTAAATCTTATGTGAGTAATTTAAAATTGGAGTTTAAGGATCTCAAATATTTAGTTATCTTTATATACAATTTTAATTACAATATTAAATAATAAATGTAAAATAACGTTATATTGTCTACATGAATGCTTCTTAATCGTCAAAAAAGTCAAAGGACTTATTATTAGTTTATAAGAATTTCGAAGACCAAATTAGATATTTATTCCATTCACTTGATAAATATAATTTTTATATTATATATCTCAACATTAGGTTAATTAGTAAGTATAACATCGCTTTAAGTAAATTCCAGGATGTACTGATCAAAATTAAGAATTTAGAGAAAATGATTATTTTCTACTTTGATAATAATATTCATTTAACGCTATTGAAAGCGCTCGTCATGAAGTCTCATGTGTAAATCAGACAGAAAATAAAAATTATCATTTAATTATACATTTATTAAATTCGGGATTTTTTCATCTATGATCTAATGAATTTCCTACCAGTGAATTGGGTAAAGCATAAACACGTTCGTTGCGGAGGCAGAAAATCCTTTTTCAAAATTTAAATAATAATTCCTAATATATCATTATTCAATTATTATTATTATTTATTTATTTATTTTTTATTTTATTTATTTATTTATTTTTTTTTTTTTTTATTTTTTTTTTGTATTCTGAGAAAACGTAAGATTTAGTGCCATACACGTATTTTTTCTCTATCCCTAGCGGCTGATAACAAATTTAACGAGGGAAAAGAACCATGTGTCTCCGATTATAAAGCGACTCGCAACTTCGTATGGAATTCAAATCAGCGTAAATTATGATTTAAATTAATTACAAGCTCTGTAATTAAAATTTCGAAATAAAACATAGCCTATTTTTTTAAGCAAGTCATAGACGAACATTCTGGTAAATTCCATTCCGCACAGTCATTTTCATTCCAAACACGAACAAAAATTAGGTGGAAAAAGATTAAGGATTTCGCTTATATAACCTTAAGCATCACACAACTTATTATAAATCAAATTAAACAACTTGACGAGCACTATTTAAAAAAATTAATAGTAAAATGGCGAGTAATATAACAGTATAAATAACAAAAAAACGAGTTTAAAATTGTAAAAATTTTTATATTAAAATGTTTGCTTATTGCTACTCAACGATAATTTTTTGCAATAATAAATAAAAATATGCAATTCTATACGAGAGGAAAAGTTATTCATAAATTGATATAACTTTTTAATATTGTATACATTTATAACGTTTCTTGTATTTCATTTAACAATACATGACAAACACATAAGTTTCTTTTAGATTTAAAATCATTGTAAGATTAGGAAAATTACTTTCTGCCCAACAAAATATGAAGGTCAACAGCTGATGAACAATTACGATTAGGAAAATTTTTCTTACAAAACAAAAGATGACAGAAGAATATATAAAAAGAAAAACGCCAATAGTTAGCGAAATTGGCTTACTGAGAATGTAAATAGTGTGATTGGATAAATTTTATTTTATTACATATTGTGTAAAAAAATATAAACAGAGTCATAAAGATTAATAAAAGGAAACGAAAAAATCACAAATTAAAAACTATTTCATAACAATTTATTTTATGGCAGTTTTTGTAGTTGTAACAAACATCAAAATAATTTAACAATACTGAGAAATAATAGCTTAAATTGGAAAATCTATAACAGAGGTAGAGCAATATGTAGCAACGATAACAAATGGAAATTCATGCACAAACAATTTTAATTTATAATTAATTCAATTAATATTAATATCAGTTATTACAGATTTATAGAGGTCATATGTGATATATAATTTTATAATACAAAAATAAAATTTGTTCAGTAACAAAAGTTGCATTTTCCAAACCTATATACATGAAAAAAATAATTATTTTAAACTTAACAAGTTGCATAGAATTATTTAAATATTATAACAAAATAACATTCTCTCAATATATATAATAATATTATATATAAAGTTTTTTATTAATATAATTAAACTTCTAATTTATAAGGAAGAAAACTATAAATTAGTAAAGAAATTCCACATTTTTAATGCACTATTTAGAATCTGCAGCGTATTTAATTGATAATTATTTTACATCCAGAGCATGTCAAGATGTAATTAAAATATGTAGAAAAGTTCAATCAAATTATATATTCCAATTTTCATCCAAACATTTTAAGTTTCAAAAGAACGCTTTTGTGATTGAGCTGTTTGAAATGATCTCATTCAATGTGTGTTTGAGAAGTGAAAACACTGTTTTTAAGATTTCTTATTAGCAAAGAAGAACAAATGAATTTCTCCATGTTTTGGATACCATATAGTTAAGTTTTTAATCCTTTCTAATCAGTTGCATACCAGATGAAATTCATTAAAATTCCATTGTTACACCCAAATTTGATTAAATATTAAGTGATATTCTTTGAGATCATAAAAAATATTTCAGTTTGAAAAATAACAAGAGATTTACAAATAGAATTCATATTAACTCATAAGTGCTTTTTATGTATGCAGATAACATTTTTAATTAAGGTTAAGCACTTTAATAATTTTGTACATTTTGCAACAATTAAAATTAAATGTAAATAGACTGAAGGTTTGAAAATTTTTTAACGCTGTAAAATTTACTATTAAACTGAAAATGTAATTTAAAAGTTAAAATTTAAAATTTTCATTGATAAAAATAACATTGTTTTAGTAATTAATTACTAGAAGCAATTTCAGTATAAAGATTATGTATTTTTGCAATCGTTCTAAGAGTTAAAAAACGTTTTTTAAAATTTCGATTAAGTATATATATAAAAATATGTATGCAAAACTAAAATAAGTTTGAGCAATTGTTTCTTTTAAGTAGTTTATAATTTATGATGTAGTTTGCTGAACATGATACACAGTGTTATAACAATCTTTCCTAAAAGAAAGAACAGGTGATACTTTAATGGCAGTCTTCAGTCGCTGACTTTCTAAGAAAGCATTCATGATGAACTGATTAAATTCTGTAACTTGAGGATGAGTTCTATATTTTTCGATCTGAAATAAATGCACATAAATAAATCAAAGTTATGTATTTAAAAAATTATATGATAATTTTCCTTCATACAAAGAAATGTTTAAGCATTTTTATTATGTATTCACAATGTGCTATTATATCTAGTTTGTTGAAACACAAATTCAAAAAGATAATTAATTAACTGATAAGAAAAGTCAAAACAATATAAAGATATGCATAAAATCAGCGTATTTTGTAAATATATTTTACAGAACACGTTTTCAAAACATATAACATAGACCTTGGAGTAATAGTTTTAAAGTACTCAACAAAGTTGCGAATTAATGTAGTATGCTTTGCTATTGCATATTAAGTTAATGCAAAATTGGACTTTAAAAACATAATTTTAAGTAATAAAATTAAGTTTTCTGTTGCAGAGCTATTTTAATAAACTATAGTCACATCATGAAAGAGAAGTCTGCAGAAAAGATAGATCCAATAATAATTTTTAATAATTTGATCAATAAGAAAAACTAGAATAAAAATATGCGTTCACTTTTTTTTGCACATAGTTATTTTACTAAAACTACCTTTTTGATAACTGAAGCCAAATTTAAATTATTTAGCTTTATAGTCATAAAATATATCCTTTAACCACATATATAAACCTATCCTTACAAAACTAAAGTACCTTGATCAAATAAAAAAAATTGAAAATGAATACATTTTTGACATAATATAACATTTTACATTAAAATTAAATATTTTTGGAATATTATAAAAGTGTTTAAATTATACGTACAAAAATAAAATGACAATAGTTAAGCAAATTAAAAGAAAATGTTACAACAACAAAAAATGTTTTTTCATATAAATTTAAACGAAGAATAGAAATATGCTTACAAAATTGTGAAAATTATTTTGATAGTAAAGAGATGTATTGAATATAAATGAGTCAATCATAATTCAAATCATTTGATAGTAAAGTATCAAATGATTTGATCATTTGAAAGTAAAGATTTTAACACAAATCATTTGATAGTAAAGTATTTTGATAGTAAAGAGATGTATTTAATATAAATGAGTCAATCATAACAATGAAAAGAAGAGAAATTTATATATTTCTTTTATAGGGCTTTTAAAGCATAAAATTTTGATCTAAGCCACCTCACACATTGCATAACTTGTAACCAAAATTTGAAGTAAATCAAATAAGATCATGTTATAGCAAATTAAATATAGACGTCTGTGAAAGTTTCCTAATTCATAATAAAGTTGCTTTATTTATTAAAAAAGTATATATCATAAATGTATGTTTCAAAATAATTCTTTTAATAATATGATTTCTAATTCTTTAAATTGGAAAAGAAGATATCCTTAAACTACAGCATAACTATTATTTGCAAGGAGATCGCAATAAAGCAATATACGTACATCCATCCATTCACATAGGGAAATTTCATCTTTGCTTTTAGTAATGGCTTCACCAAGTGGTTTCAAATGGCAAATAACATAAATATCACTGCAATTGAATATATGTTTATGATGATGCCTGAAAGCAACAACAGATAAAAACTCTGTTTCTATTCCGGTTTCTTCCAACACTTCACGTTTAGCAGTGTCTGCGAATTCTTCACCTAAACAAAAATTACAAACCTTAGTGAAATATTTGTAACTATATTTCCTACATTTCAATTAAGGTAAAAGTTAATAATTTCATCCCAAATAAATACATATTTTTACCTGGATTACCATAACCCCCAGGTAATTTCCAATGTGTCCTTGCCTGAAATCTTTCTTGAACAGCCAGCACTTGATTTTTATCATTTATAACCATCCCACCAACACCTACACAGTGAGAGAAAATTAACAAAAATGAATATTTTGTTGTATATCTTTAAAAAAAGGGACAAAAATAATGCATAACACACATGTTAAATTTAAAAATTAAAATACCTTTTAATATTTAATAAGTAATATTTTTAATATTGCTTTATAATATTAATACCTTTTAATAATTAATATTGTAACTGCTGCTTGAATAAAGTGGTTTATGAAAAATTATAAACTTTCTTTTACAATCAATTTCATCAATAGAAATGCCATATTATGAAATATTTACCTTGCAGGAAATAATACACACACATGATGAATTATTTTTATGATTTTTCTGTGGCAAGTATTTCTAATTTTTTCTTTTACATTTTCTTTTTGCAATGACACATATCGTTTTATTATGACTATTTAATTTAAATAATGTAAACAAATTTCCGAATTTACTCAGCAAAATAGTACTCCTAATTATTAACAATATTTTTGCATTATTTGCTTAACAAAATGGGCTTTTAAAATTTGAATTTGAGCTTTATTTAAAAATATTTTCTTATAATTCAAAATATATGAAGAGATTTTTTCATAAGTCTCATTATTCATCAACTTGAAAATATTAATATTTCTTATAAGTCAATTTTTATTATTGTCAATTATGGTTAATGATTATGAAAATCAAAGTGCATAAAAATTTAGAGATTATTAAAAAGAAAAAGTAATCACATAGATATACAGATACTATCAACATATAATCACTAAAAGTATTTGTTACCAATATGCGTGTGGGGAAATTGAGGCAGCAGATTTGGTTCATCAACTGGCAACCATCTAGTGAGCATAACATATGATGTTTTAGCGTGATGAAATGTAAAACCATGCTAAAAGATATCAATATTTAATTGAAAGCAAATACAAAAATTTTTTAAAAAATCAATTAAAAGAAAAAGAAAATTCTAGTTAAAATATATATTTAGTAAGTAGACATTTAAGATTAAGGAAGTTCGTAACACATAAAGAATAATTACTTTAACTAAAATTGGGATGTATGATGAATTTGAAATGTTTACTTTGAACCAAACACCTCTAATGCCATTGGTTATCCATTCAGATAAAGAACCTAGAAAATAATTTTACATTAATTATCACAGTTGCCGTTATAGGAGAAATAATAAGATTAATAAAAAAATGTTTCTGTTCTATTTTGATTTTCTTTCTTTATTATTAAACACTGTTTACATTTATAAATGTGTAATAATCAATAGTATGTATATATATTATATATCTATCTGAAGTGACCCTTTGTCAATTACAATTGCTGAATGAAAGTAACAAATCTTAAAAATATTTAATGAAACAATTTTTCATTAATGGTCACATATAGGTAATATTCTTTTAGGAACATGAATGATAAACATAAATAAAATACTAGATTAAGTCACAATTTTTTTTTTTTTTTTTTTTTTTTTTTTTAAAGAAAAGCATTATTCTAAGAGATATGTAATGCTTCATATATATATTTTTGAACAATAGCTCATTTTAGTGTGATAATCTTTTCAAGGAATTTAGAAGTATGTTAGTAAAACAACTGAAATTATTTCTCACAAATGAAGATTAGTATTTTTACTGTGACTTCTATTTTTATATAAATTAAGTGTACTGGTGATACCATTGATATTTGTTTTTCTATAATACTAATAGCCTATTATGTACATTTTAATTGTTACTTTAATACTGGCCATTTTTTTTCATTCATTATAATATTTTTACTACATTGTATCAAAAGTTTTTCTTTTATTTTTATGTACTTTGTTTGAGAAGTGTGCATCATAAATTGTACATCATGTATAATAATTCTAATTTGATCAAATATATTCTAGTTAGATATTATCAAATTTAATGATGTCTTGCATATATATAATTGTTGTAGCTTAAAAAAAGTGGTAAACAATAAATTAGAAATTCATGCTTTTTGCATTTTCAATGAAAAAAAGGAGTTGGTATAAGAATGATTAACAATGTAAAGAGATTCTGATTCTGGCAATGTCTTGTTTAAAAAATTAAAAGGATTGATGATGTACTTTGGAAACATGTCTGAATACTCATTTGTTTTGCAAACATCAGCCAAGTCCAAATAGCTCATTAACTTATTATGTAAAGCAAAAAGAATGCACAAGTTTTGTAAATCATATTTACAAAACAAGGTCCTTCAAAAATATCTATCAAGTGACACCTCAATATATTTGTGCTCTTAAATAAGCATATGTTCTCTCTAGATAAATATCATCTTACATCAAAGGATAGGGGAGGATTGCATTAAAATATCTTAATGCTATTTGTTATGGGCTGATTCCAACAAAATGCCCTGTTTTTCTTTTTCTGCTTAGTTCTGTTTTCTGTTCAGTGGACTTGATTTCATTGCTATCAAAAATCTTATATATTTTAAAATTATCTTTTTCTAAAATTGTTATTATCGAGAACAGTACCAAAGATGTTTTGCAGGACTTTCCTTTCGAAAATCACTAGGATCTTCTCTTCTTTTTTGTTAAGACCTGTCTCTGAGGTATAAGTCAAAGCTGACTTGATCAATAACTTATACAGCAAGATCTTTGTCTTTTTTTTTATAAAGTGAAATTTCAGTGATAATCTTAAACCAAAGAAGCAGCAATAGTATATTTTAGTATCAAAAAGATGTTTTTGTATTGAAATGTCTGAGCATTTCAAAAGACAATGGATAATAGTAATGTTAATATTTGTTATATATCATAATATTAATTTATTAATTAGCTTAAGTTTTGACTATGCAGAGTTACATTCGCTTCATTTGCTGAAGTTAACAAAACTAATAAATTTGAAAGTTATTTAATGTTAAATATTGAAATTTATACATACTAGAAAGATTATTTTCAAATTCTGCTTCAGATAAAGTTAAATTAGAAGTCTCAATTGTGATACCATTATATCTGGAAAAAAATATCAAAATACACTTTAGAATAAAGTTTTATTATATATAGCTTCAGGTTTCCAGTGATTTATTATAAGATTATGGAAGAGTTATATTAAGAACAGGTATAACTGAAGTAATTTTGAGCTTCAGTACTTTTATCTAATAATATCAGAATAAATGTGTTTAATACTACATGTACCAATAGTCATATCAATATACATACATAATAGTAGATGCAAAAATGCACCACAAAAAATATGCTGGTGTAACAACAAATTCTATTTGTTGTTGTTGTCGTGTGCCAGCCAGGCTGGCAATATGGAGTGCACTGCTCCACTTTTCCAACTAAACAATATTTGGTGTGGAGTCCGACTTCCTCAGTACACACATGCCATAGGTACCCGTTTATAGGGTAGGCAACAATTCACACACAAAGAAAGGACAAAGACAAGAAAGAGAGAGAGATAAAGTACATCCATGCCCGAGCCAGGATTCAAACCCAGGTCCCACCCATCTGTAGTCAGGTACGCTAACCACTAGACAGGTTGGGCGGCAATTCTATTTGTTAAAACATTGATAAAGTATTAATTTCATTAGTCTTAAAATACTTATTTTACTGACTAACATTGTTTTTATGCGATAAGATTCTCTTTAGTGACAACATCTGGAAATGTAATCTGATTTGCAATAAAATTGCAATAGACAAAGTTAAAAAGTAATGTGTTGATTGGCCGTTCCTATTTTACTTTATTTTCTTGACAACACAAGAAATTTGCACATCAAAAATGATATATTATAAACTTAAGATCATCACTATATCAATTAAACATAAATCTGTAATTAGTATTCATGTCCAATACATCAGATTAGTTGCTAGGAAATAAAATTAAACTCATTATTATTACTTTAAAAGAGATTTTCATTATTCAACAGATTTTGTCTTCTAAATATTTCTTTTATTTATTATGTTTATATGTCTTAGCCTATGGTTTGAATTTATGCAGCTTTCTGAAATTACTTTTTACCATCCATAATTCACTCTAATTTTTTGTGAAAATATATGATGGATTATTTTCATCTTTGAAGATTATTTTATTAAATTAAATACATGCATAATTAACCTTTTTTTTATTTCAATTCAACTATTTTAAAATTTCTTCAAATTCCTGATCATGGCCTCATTGTATAGAATTGAACTTATAAATTTCTAAAGGAAATTTACATTATTTGTTTCACAGTAATGATGTTAACAAATAAAACTGACAGAAATGGACTGCTGGAATTTAAAAAGTGCATCAAATAAAATAGCATAAAAGTAATTTTGTTCAGAACTACTTATAAATTTCTCAAAGAAGTTAAACATAAATTAAAGTTTAAGCAAAACAAAAGTTGCATCTAAAACCTAGGAAGATTCAGACTAAGTACATTCATTTATAATTCCTGTAAATAGAAATTTATGTATAAAATAATGAATATAAACACACTATATAATTAAGATATAAAATCAGGAGACATCAAATATAACAAACAATTAGTGTATACATTAACAAAATTTGATAGCTTACATATCAGATTTTCCAGAAAATGCTTGCAAAGGTTGGAGTTTTGTTGAAGCCATTCTAAATTTCCCCAGAGAATTTAAATTTTCGAATCTCAGCAATCTCTATAAACACAGAAATATATAATTGTTCGGAGTGTTAAAACTACTGTCATAACTTATTTCTAACAAAGAATTAAGATTTAAGAATTTAACATATAGAATTAAAAATTTATTTAAGAAACAGTTTAAATTTTACCAGCAAAAATGAAAGATTAATGTATTTGTAATGTTAAGCAAGACTAATACAGCTACATAAATTTTATCAATATTCAGTTACAAAAAAGTTTTATGGTATATCTCTCCAATATTTACAGTTTTTTTGCTAACTAAATGCAGAAATCAATACTTAATGACCTTAATATTCTATATTTTCATTTTTGGTGACAAAACATTTTACTGTATATACCGTTCATGAGAAATTGTTGAAAATTAGATGCATAAAAATAAGTAAATTATTAAATAGTAACAATTCTGAAAAGCTTAATATATTTGCTTAGAACAGCAACATTTATATTTCAATTTTTATACAAAAAAAATGGTAAACAGATATTATCAAAATGATATTACATTAAGACTCAAACATACATCTGTAAATAACTTTAGTCATTGTTTTATAACATGTTTTCATAATCACTGTTTTATATATGAAACAATAAGCACATTATGCAACAATATATATATGCTATTAACATATTATATATTTCAATTTAATAGATCATTTAAATCTAAGTGAAATATTGCTTTAAAATATTTATCAAATATATAAATTCTAAATAACAATAAAATATTTTTAACCATTTTAAAATATAAATTTCAAAAGAAAAAGTGTTTTTCAAATATATAAATTGTTTTCAATAAGCCACTATAAATTATCCTATATATTTTTTATATCAAACAATAAAACACACTTAGACATTTTCAGATACATGTTTAGAAAAGTAAAATATTCACAAATAATATGCTTTTTTTATTTCCCATGTATAATCATTTATAATAGAATAATTTAAATAAAATGAGAATTTTTTCTTATTCCATAAAGTAGGTGAATAATTAAGACACTGTTTTTTGTACAATTTGAGTTTTATATATTTAAGTAAATTTCTGCACTTTCATCTAAATTTTATCTTTTGATACCTACTGATTTTATTGCTAAATAACAAATATTAAAAAGCATTCTAACTTTAAATGTTCAACTATTTTTTATGTTAGGACTATGTACAAAGAAGCATGCTTGTGCAACAACTTATTTTTCATCATACTTTTTTCTTTTTTAAAGGCACACATTCCTTGGATTATCATAAAATTCTTACACTTTGTTTCTAGTACTAGCTAGATATCATATTTTCAATATACTTAAATAAGGTAATATCATTTTTTTTTCCCTCAAATGCCACTCTGTAGTAATATCTACCAGACTTTTGATTTTGACCAGTTCAATAAAATTGAATCTTTACAAAATTGTTAAAATTAAAAGTCAAAATTAAATGCAGAACAAGTTGTCACATGATGAAAGTCCAAGGTTTCATTCTAATAAATAAAAGGTTCAGACAATACCATTACATTCTCATATTCCCATTCTGAATAACATCTTTTTTTTTTTTTTTTCTTATTTTCTTTTAATATTATTTTTTTTATAATATCACATAAAAAAGATAGTATTAAAAGAATATCTTTTAGGTTAACAACCATTATAATGTTGTTAGTACATTTATTCCTTAATTTAGTAAGTTATTATGTTTAAAAATGCTTTTGTTAAAATGAGAAATAGAAAACAAGTTCTTCTTACAACAAAAGCATTAGAACCACACACAAAAAAAAATCTTTGATAAGAAAAAAGAATTTTTCATTCTATAGATTTATTAATAAAGGTGACATCAATTTTTAAATTAAACTAGCTGTTTTATTTTTACAAAGTAAATTTTTATTAAAAAAGAAGGTGATTGTATTTCTGTTGATTCTTCAGTATAATCTTTCATACATAAAATTATATTAATACTAATTCAGAGCAATTTGTAGTTCAGAATAATTACTCAATGGAAATAAAAAGTAGAAGAAAATTGTAGTACAAGGAATATATTGGATGAACACTATATTAAGGGAATTTTATTGAATAATCCAAAAAATTGAATGAAAGCATATTAAATTTCTATCTGGTACTGTTATATGACACTGAATTTATATAAAGATTTACATTAAAATAGCAAACAGATCAAAATAATCTAAAAAGTATTGAAACACAAGTGTGCTTATTCTAAAAATTCCCCTTTGAATACCAATAAAAGAATAGCAGAATAAAACAAAACTAAAATAACAGATTAACAAAATACATATTATATAATTATGATTGATTTGTTGATATCAGTTATCAATCAGTTATTTTAGTTTTATTTCACTGATATTATATAGATTTTCTAAATTTTTTACAACTTATTTTTTAATATTTTCCCATTACATTAAAAATAATTATAAATTAAACAAATTATATAAGCATATACTTAAATCCTCTAAGAAAACTTAATCACATTAGAAAAAAAAAACAATAGTATCTATATTTGTATATAATTTCCAGTATTGTAAATGGTTTCATTTGGCTAGTTTGCTTTTTGATTAATTTTTTGAACAAATATTATAACAATCTAGCAATTTTTTTTAATAGCAATTATCATCTTTGTTTTACATTATTTTATAAGTTCATATTTACACATTTAATATGCTTCCAATTTTATTTAATATTAATTTAAATTCTTGTAAACATCTTGAAACAATAACATTAGTAAGATTCTTTCTAAAATAATCAAACATTTTTACATGTATTTTGTAAGTTATAGACTAACAAAATGCATGTAAAATTTTTTTAGATTAGAATTTATTATTTAATCAAATCATCATTTTTTTATACATATTATTAACAAATAATTATCTATATATATGCCTTACGATAAATATAAAAATTATATTCAATGTAAGTCAATATAATTTTTCTCCTTTTTTTGTAATTTTTACCCTTTAAACACGTTTTTTTCATACAAATTACACATGTTACAATTTACAAAATTTGATAACTTTTATAAAAAGACATCAAGTTTGCGACATTTAAAATGAATGGATGGGTTATATAATAACCAGATAAAAGGAGAAACTAGTTGAAATGATTTAAAAAAATTATTGATCCCCTTATTCCACGTGCCATGTTCAAAAAATAAAATTTCGTCATTAAGATAAAATTTTGATAATTTTAAATGGCTAAATTATATACATGTGGTAATAAAAAAAAATGATGTGATAAGTGAAATGGAATATAGTAGTTGATCGATAAATCAAATTTCATAATATCAAAAATTATACACCCCTCCCCCTGAAAAATGGATTAACAATATCAAAGCATACTTATTTTATTGCATTAATTATAACATAGTTTAAATAATAAAAAATCAGTTTATATCTAATCCAGAAATTGCAATTAAACTCACAAAATCAAACACAATTCAAAAACTTCTAATCAAAAATTAATGAGAAAATTACAAAGAAATAAATTTATATTCTCATGAAAAAGTTAAGTCTAAAATTCGCAAGCAAATTAAGAAAGAAATATAAATATATTACACTTTTAAAACGGGAAAGAAAAACACAAATTTTAGCAGACATCAAATACATTGGGTTGAGATGTTGTTTTCTGGATATAAAAAAATATCTATTCAGTAAAAGTTTCCCAGTCTATTCAGAACCGGATGAAAAGCTGGAAATCATCAGAAAGACTTAAGATATTTAAGAAAATTAGCAAACAAATGTAGATATTTGATACTTAGTTTGTTATCATTATTTGCAAATCCAAAAATGCAAGGCTTCAAGAATGATTGATCTCTAGATAATGCTGTCATTTACGTCTCATTTTTTATGATAAAATATAAATTAGTGTAAAAAACATATAGTCAGGGACAGACTAAGAATTTGAGATTGCAACATTTCGTTCAAAAGATGTTGCAGATTTAAGATTTCTCAATTTTTATAAAGTGATAAAAGTTTACAGCTTATTTTACTTATTTTGTACGTAATTGTTGGTCAGAATAGACTGTGTATTGAGTATAAACTGACTTACTAATATAACATTACCAGTCTATTTATAAAGCATAATTTAAACTTGAGTAAAATTAAAAGTATGTTTTAAATATAATTATTAGATAATAATTACATAATGATCAATAGTTATAAAAAGGCCTTAGCACATAGTTTCATTTTCTTAGAAAGTGGCATGGCTTTGAAATTCCCATCTCTCAATTTTAATAATGTAACATAAGACTATATTAGCTTCACTAGATGGGGATGGATTATTTATATAACGTAAGTTGTCAAGCATAATGTTATAAATCGATATATCAAGTACTATTGATATATATTTGAACGTAATATGAAAAGCATGTTTTTGTGTAATTAAACACCTAATGATAAATATAAACAAGTAATATATAAAAACATGTTTAAAGTCAATTCCTTCATATTATTTAAATCATTTTTATTAAATTCCACATTGTCTGTTAGTGAATCAAGGGTCATTACCGTTAATCCAGTTTGTTTAATTAGTTTATTGCTTCGATTATTTTTAGGCAAAGAAAGTAATAAATTCATTTACAAGATAATACAAATAAAAAAATTTAAGAATATTAGAAATGTAAAGACAGAGGAGTGACTGTTGATACCAACAGTTAGCATCACTACACATTGATGTATTTATTTCCATATAAAGCAAAAATTAATTAATTAAGTTTAACTAATTAATCAATATTTTAAAAACTGTATTTCACATCAAGTGTCACCTATTATAAGTTTTAAAAAAATGTATTTAAACTTAATTGGATGAATAGAAAGTATTTTATTAACAATTTAAAATTTGAATAAGATATATATAGAGAGAGTGTGAAATAATATTAGGAATTGATATTTTTTTCAGCTGAATAAATGATAAATTCAATTTCAGATTCATTGTGAAATAAGAATAAAATAGTTATTAAATTTTTCTCTTCTCAATTCTTCTCTTAGATTTTTAAAAATATACCCGATTTTCATATTTTTAAAGAAACTGAAAAAAAAAGTAAATAATTTTTTTTCTTGAACTGCAAAAAATTAATAATTTTGCAGTTAAAGAAAGTTATAAATAATTACACAGCCACGGGAAAGGAAAAAGCGAAACCGTCATAGAAAAATCTTCAGGAGAAAAATTTGTTACTCGAAATAAAGATTATTATCGAAATACTCGATAATGTTCGAGCAAACTAGAGAAAGTCTACTTTTTTTGTTAATTTGCTTTATATGGGTCTGCATATCAGATGTTTTTACTTGTCAAATTTTTTGTTGAGATAACAAAAGGTTAGAAAGCTCTTTAATAGAGCAAAAAAGCATAGTGAATGAAATAATTACAGAATTAATGGCCCTCGCCAATTACAACATTAATATAAGGAGGTGCAAAACTAACTCCTGGATGAAATTCTGTGAAGAGGTAGATTCCATCTCTGAGGTGGCTAGACTCCAGCCTATCCTTAGAAGGGAAAAACAATCCTGGTTGGCACCTTAAATGATGAGGATGGTAGTTTTGCCTACACTAGAAAAGTGGTTATGGAAATTATGACCGAAATTCACTTTCCAGGAGCTAGGTATATTGATGGCAATGATGATCAGCACCATATTGGCTCTTTAATCAGAGTCTATAGGGATCATTGGGCCTTTGCCAAGAATATCCCCAATTATAATAACGTTAGGTGGGCTATTTAAAGGCCCTGATTATGCTCATCATGATCCAGAAGGCTGAAGAGTTAATCATCCCTGTGCTTACTAGAATGTATGGAGCTAGCCTTGCTATGGGGTACATCCCGAAAATTTGGCAGACGACCAGGATTGTTTTCGTTTCTAAGCCTGGAAAGGAATCATATGACCAGGCTAAGTCCTTCAGACCAATTAGTTTATCTTCTTTTCTCTTAAAAATTTTGGAGAAAATTATTGATAGACTTGCTAGGGATTACTTAAAAGGTTATTGTCTCTTGCATGACCAACAATTTGCCTATCATTTAGGCAAATCTACGGAGACGGCTTTACATCAGCTTGTGTCCAAGACTGAAAACTCTCTAGATAGGAATGAAATAGCTTTGGCTGCTTTCCTAGACATTCAGGGAGCTTTTGATAATACCTCACATCCATCCATAATTAATGCTCTACGAGCTAGAGGGATCAACGTTATTTAGGTTAAATGGATTGAAAACCTACTTATGGAAAGAATTATTCAACGGAATATCTTTGATGAATCACTTGATAAAAAGATTACAAGAGGCTGCCCACAAGGAGGTGTTTTATCACCATTACTTTGGAACCTAGTTGTGAACAGTCTTATTAAATATCTCAATGATATGGGTTATACGCAAGGTTATGTTGATGGCATTGTCATTCTCATCCTTGGTAAAGAATTTAATATAACTTCTCAGTTAATGCAGAATGCCTTAACTTATGTAAGTAAATGATGTTTAAAACGGAATCTGATGGTTAGTCCTCAGAAGACCAATCCTTTATCTCTTGCACATGCAAAAGGAAATGGGTGGGTTTTACCATCTCTAAGCTCTTTGGTTTGTCTATCAATGTTGCTACTGAGGTGAAGTATTTAGGCTTATTCCTTGACCAAAATCTTACTTGCAATAAGCATACTGATTACAAGATCAACCAAGCCAAGAAATGTAATATGATATGTAGAAGAATGCTTGGTAAAAACTGGGGTCTTCAACCAAAACTGGTGTTTTGGATGTACACTGCTACTATCAGACCTATCATTACGTATGCCACCATTCTGTGGTGGTGCAAGGTGGAACAGAAAACCGCGAAGGAGAAATTAGGGAGTCTGCAAAGACTGGCCTGCCTGTGTATAACCGGAGCTGTTTCCTCTGCTCCCACCAGAGCTTTGGAGATTATTTTAGATCTGACTCCAATGGACATCTTCATATGCAGCACTGCTAAAATGACTGCATATAGAATGATGCTACAAAAGCAATGGTATGATAAGCCTTCGTCTAAAGGTCATACCAGTATTACCAAGAAAATAAAGGACCCCATTCTTATGATGCCTTCTGACACCATGGAGAAGAATTACGTGTTTGACAGACCTTTTGAAATTGCTTTTCCTACCAAGGATGAATGGACTGAGAACACGATAAATCTTGATACGAATGATCTTGTCTGGTTTACGGACGGTTCTAGGAAAGATAACTTCTCTGGACTTGGAGTGCATGGTATATCGACTAGAGTTAACCTCTTTAGGGGCCTTGGAAGGTATGCCACTGTATTCCAAGCTGAAATTCTTGCTATTATTGTCTTTTGTTAAATATTGGAAAAGGCTACCATGGTAAGCGAATTGTCATGGACAGTCAAGCTGCCTTAAAGGCTCTTAATTCATTCCAAGTTTGATCTAAGATTATCCTGGAATGTAGAAACCTTCTCAGGGAGCTATCAACCAATAATAAGGTTTCCCTTTTTTGGGTGCCAGGACGCATGGGAATTAAGGGTAACGAAAAGGTGGATGAACTGGCAAATTAGGATTCATCTTCTAACCCTATTGGAGCGGAACCTTTTTATGGTATCAATTTGAAGACCATTATAAAGGCATTCTTCTCTAATGGGAAAAACAGGAATAAAACTTGGTTTAACTCTTTTGGTCAAAAACATGCCAAAAGTATGATCACCGGATCATCTGCTAATGTAGCCTCTGAAATTCTTAGCTGTTCTAGAGTGAAGATACCAATGCAGGCTTCATTACTGGTCACTATTATTTCAGGAAGCACCTCCATACTATGGGACTGGTTCAAAACCCTAAATGTAGGAAATGTCACAAGGACGAAGAACAGGCGCACCACATCATTTTTGACAGTGATGCCCTAGCCTCTGTTCGGTTTAATACTTTAGGAATCATCAATGCCAAAGACCTGCACCTTAGTACCATATGGTGTCTGTCTGACTTTATTAATAAAGTGGGTGACCCAATTCATTGGAACTAGGTTAAATTGGGTTTGTGGCTTTGGCACAAAAGGCCACAGAACAGAGGTGCCCAGTTCCACCTAAACCCAACTAGAAGAATAAAAAGAAGAAAGCTGCTTAACGCAGCCAACCACCTCATAATTTTCAGCTACGTTCAAGTGACATGTTAGTAATCTGAGCTGGCACATTCCTTTCCAAATTTTCATACTATAACAAACGAATGAACTCTAAATCGTATAATTAGCTTGAATTGGCTCCCTCGGCTGTATTATGCTCATGGGGGCATGATGTATCTCCAACTTTCATTTCAGAAATAAAAATAGATTTTTGCATTTTTTGCCCAAAATATACTGCGGCAAAAAATGCAGTGTATTTTGAGCAAAAAATGCCCAAAAAGCTTATATTCAAGTTTATATTCATTTATCAATATGAATATAGCCTTGAATACATCATAATAAGTATGATGTATTCAAGCTTATATTCATATTGATAAACGAATATAAGCACCTAACTGCTATGATTATATTCATTGTGATAAATGAATACAAGCTTGTTGAATATAACTTTAGTCATAAGAAAATGATCAATAAGAAAAAAAAGAAATTAACGAAAGGAATTTTTTCCCCAACCTTTTAACTTATTAAGATACACATTAACATACACATTTAGCACATACATTTCTGTATAGATAATAATATTTCTTATACACACATTTTGTAATTTTAGTTTTTTCACTATTTATATTATTCCTTTAGACTTATTCATTCAGAAGAGCAAATAAATATATTTAATATCAGAAAAAAAATTTACATCCAGTTAGAATAAAACATAACATACATCAGAATAAAATGTATAAGAGTTTATAAATAGTGCACTATTTCTATATTCTTAGAACATTAGATATAAAATATAAATTTTAAGTAATATAATGAAAATAATAAAAAAGAAAAAATTCTATTATCAACAAGCTTAATATTAATTTTTTTTTTTTTTTTTATTTACATCATATAACTCTTTTTTTGAAACTATAAATACTATATTTTGAACATTTACTCTTAACAAAGGAAATTTAATTTTCAGTGATATAAGATTTTTAGTTATTTTTATATTCTATCCTACATGGAAAATAATTTTTTTTTAAACTTCTTTAATGTAAATTTTGGTTTTAAATTTTTAGTAGTTTTAAAATTATGTATTTTCACAGAGCTTACTGTAAAGATATTTAATGTATTTCCATTACATAGTTTTAATTTCTGGGCTAATTTTTGGCACTTCAGTTGCAGAGTTTGAATTAACTACGAATGGATTTTATTGTTTTAATAAAATTTGTTCTTTCATTTTAAATGTATTTGCATTTTGTTACGTTAAAGGTGTTAATAGTGACATTGTGCACAAATAAATTTAAATTATTAGAGAAATTTAATTAAACTGATTTAATGTTGATTTCAGCGTTTTTGCAATCGAAAATGTTGATTATGCTTTAAAAGCGCTCTAAAATTCACTTTAAAACTGGAGGCGTGTTATTGTTTTTTCTCTTTTAAAATTGTCATTTCTACGAAACCACTAGGAGGAAACAGAATATATGTTCAATATTAGATCCTTCTTTTTACATTCCCATGTTGAAATTTTTTTTTTTTAAAAAATAACCATTTTACTAGTTTTATTATATTGTTGAAAAATGATTATTCTTACCTACTGAAGAGAACATATTTTCGCCTTCCTCGATACGCCGCATAACGGAAAAGTCTTGGAATGCGAATGAAAACAATCACGATTTCAATAATTAATAATTTCTTTTCTAAAAGGTATTTTCAAATATTTCACTCTTCATTTGATTGGTTTTTGCTGATTTATATGAGAAACTGCATTTCGTGGTCCAAAATAGTTTTTGAAAGTTAAATAAATAGTAAATATAGTTAGGAAAATAGTACAAATATATCATTATTTTTCTAAATGGCCTATTTTTCTCAGAAATTAAGTTCATGTTTTCCACTCTAATACCCAGCATGGGAAAAAGCTTATAGATAGCATTCTATTTACTATTACTAATGGTTAGAGATAAATTCTGATAAAGTCAAGACGTAGTTGAAAGAGCTCGCAAAACACTTAACTAATCAGATTACATTAGTATCTATTGCACAAGTTTTACTTCTTCAAATTAAATAATCATAAAACGTTTCTTCTACTACTACTTCTTCTGCTTCTTCTTCTTCTTTTTTTTTTTTTTTTTTTTTTTTTTTTTTTTTTGCAGTTTCATGTTTGATACAGCTTGTGAATACCTAAGTTAATTTTTATTAAAACTGAAAGATTTAGAAATACCTGAAATTCAAAAATAATTTTAACTCTGAACAAAAATATAAATTTTTTTTAATATAGATTGTTTCTTTAACGTAAATTTTTATAAATTTAAAATCTATTCTTAAATACTTCCATAAAATAGTGAAGAATCAAGCGATTTTTATTTGATTCCTTGAATAAAGTTTTGCTAACTGTATACACAATCTATATGACAATTTCATTTTAAATCATTGGCATCATTTAGTTTGTATATATGTGAGAAAGGAGCTTACAATTATTTCTAGGAAAAAGTATTTGAAGAGAAACTACTATATATATATATATAAACTAATGTACCATAAAGCATAAAATACGAAAAATTATTTCAAATATATATAAATTAATGATGGTTTCTAATAATAAAATCATCCAAACTGCTCGAAAGTAAAATCTTATTTCGCAAAATTAACAATATGTAATTTTTAAATGCATAATATTACTTTGTTAATCTATTTTTCGAAATGTTTGCTAAATTATTTTGTTTGCAGTTTTACTAAATTACTTATTGCAACTTGATCCAATATTTTAATAATTTTATTACTTATTTCAATTTTATTATTATTATATAAACATCTGTAAATTAATAAATACTTTGTAAATCTCCTCGCTTTACTGCACAAAATTAAAACTATACAATTTTTAGATACATAATATTTCACATTTTGCAAACCTTACTGCTTTTAAAATATTTGTAAAATTGTTTTGTTTGATATTTTCTAAATTACTTGCTTATCTGTATATAGCATTATTAATGTTATTGATATAAAAATTCTAATTGTGTGTGCATTTATTCTAAAAATCTATCACAATATTTCTTATTTAAATTTAGCAAATTCTTAGTAAACATTCTACACTTTTTATTTAGTTTTCATTTCCCTCTATAACCAGGACAGTTGTTTTATTTAATAAAAAATATTTTAAATGGCATGTGCTTTTCCTCCTTTTGAAAAAGCAATTTAAGATTTGTAATTTATTGCAATGTAATTTAATACAGTTGCTCCCTTTTTGATATTCCACGCATTGTGATTTAAACTCAGTATCGAGTAACGGCAAAAACAGTTGTTAAATTATAAATAAAGATGAAATGTTCCAGCGTAGAAAAAAAGGGGGGATGGGAAGAATATTAGGAATTTTTGGTTGATTTTCTGACGAATTAAATATTTAAATTTGTAAGTATTGAATAATTTTATATCTCCTTAAATAATTATTTTTATGTTACCTATTGTGAGTGTTTTAATTGTTCAAATATTTAGTGTTCACTTATTACTTCCTAGGTTTGAAGACTATCTGCAACAGCCACGCTGATGTGCGTTCATATATAAATATAAATACATATAATATATATATATATATATATATATGTGTATATATGTGTGTTTGTGTGTGTGTGTGTGTATACATATACACATTAAGGTAAAATTTAAGTAATAATAAAATAAATGACAAACAGATACCTAGAAACTACTAAAAGGGAGAAGATTTTTAAGAAATCAGAAAGTTTTTTTAATAAGATCAAGTTGAACCATTTAGAAAACCTAATAAAACAATTAGAAGAATGAAAATAGAACAAAAGAGGTTTGTGAAAGAATAATAAATCTGAAATAAAAGAATTTTATCTCTAATAAGAACAAGTTGAATCATGTAGAAAACCAAATAAAACAATTAGAGGAGTAAAAATAAAACAATTAAAAAAAGAAAATGAAATGAAAATTGTGAAAAGTTAAAATTGAAATAAAACTCCTTCTGATTAAGAAAAGAAGGAAAAGGTGTTAAGAATTAATTTGTGTGTAGATTCAAATGAACAAACAAATGAACTGTTTCCGAAGGAATCGAATAAAAGAACAAACAAATGAACTGTTTCCGAAGGAATCGAATAAAAGAAAAATATCAATAAGTTTAAAAATTATTACCAACTAAAAAGAAAAAAAATCGGAAATGAAACTTTCAATAAACATTACAAAAGATATTACTCTACTTTATGTAAATATTTATATAAGAAGGCAGTTAATTAGAATTGGAAGTATCTAATGAAGCTCGAAAAAAAATTAAAATTGAAGATTCTGTTTTGAGATATTTTTGAAACTGATCTCAAAATGGAATCTGGAAAATATCAACTTACTGAGATAATTATTATGCACGTACATTAGGAGAGAAAACAGGCTTAAATTAAATTATATCATTTTCGTCAATATGAAAAATGAAATAACTTCTATAATTATCAACAGTGACTATCTTCAGATTACACGTGGTGGTTAGATATTTTATAAATATATGCATCTTCTCTTTCATTATAAAGATAAAGGGACATTGAAGAGTTCTTTTATCTTAATTTATCTTCAAATATTTTCCTGGAGTTTTGATTCACTTTAAAACATACAACAAAGTTGCTAAATCGGTCAGATGGTCTCGATTGCATAATATTTGAGACCTCCGTTTCATTTTCTCATTTTAATGGTGGATATACTAAAACAATAAAAAAACTGATAATTAATTTATTAAATTTTCAAATTAACAACTGCATAACGTTTTGCTTATAATAAATGCAATTTACTTTTGAAGAACAGAAAAACGTTTCATCAATATCATTTATAAATTAACCTTTAAATTAGACAGCAATTGATGCATACAATTTTGAGGAATACAAAATATTTGATACCGCACAATAAATAAAAGCGGTTGTAAAACCCAAAATGCAAGTAATATTCGTATTATCGCCAAATAATTGCCAACTATATATTTCAACTGCGCATGCGCTAATTCAGGATATCACCGCAGTTGCTAATAATCTGCGTGATAATTCATCTGTGTCAATGGTATAGTTTTTCGCTATAATATCGGTTCGAAATAGTGTTTTAAATAAGTAATTAGAACTTATTTTTCATATAAATCACTCTAGTACATATTGTATAGTTTTGTATACTGAATTACAATGTTTTAAGTGATAGTTTGGGAAAGATATTTCAAATATTTAAATGAAGCAATTTAGGACTGAAATTTTAATTTATAAAAACATGATGCAACCAAATCATTCGAACTACTTATTATTTTGAAATTTACTTTCTATAATAATATATTTATAAAATAAAATTATATTTTATACAATGATTTGGGAATTTTATAAAAAAATATTAAATTCGTGGTAGTAGTCAAGGAATCTTTAATATTTTATCAAAACAGAAAGGAAATTTTAAAACAAATTTATGTAAAACTATAGATATATAGCAACATTTATTTCATTAGAAAACTTTCGAAAACGGAGCTAAATATTTAGATAAATGATGTATAAAGAGAAATCTCGTTTTATGTAAATTAAATATTTTATTAATAAACAGACACTACTTTTTATTTATAAACTAAATAGTTTTTGCAAAAACATAGGTACATGTTTTTCAGTGGAAAACGTATGCCTAAATTTTAGAAAAAAAAATTACAATTTGGAAAAATAAAAAGAATATTCGCTATTTTTTTAACAATATTTACTATTTATTTAGTTTTGTTCAAAATATGGTTTAAAACACCGAATGAGGTCACACGTATGAGTTAGTTAAAAACTAATAGAAAAAGATGCAGAATACTTGAAAATTTTATTGCATTACGAAGCTACAAGATGTTGTTTCTTTCATTCGCATTCGATGTTATTTCCAACTAACGGCTTATTAGGAAAATTGTAAACACATTTGCTACAGTGAGTAAAAAAATATGATTTTCAAAAAGCGAAAAATATTATATATAATTTAAATAATTATTGAAATAATGAAAGAAGGGGGAGGGATCTGGTACCGTGCATATTTTTGTCTCTATTATCAACGGTCACACAGTGACTGATATTTAAAAAGGAGAAAGAACTTTCCTTCTCCGTTCTTGAAGCGAGCAAAATTCCTAAATGGTGAGCATCATGGAATAAGGAATTTTATAATTTTATTAAATTTGCCTTATCCACAAATTGCCCTAAACTAAAGTAATTTTATGCATGTGTCGCACATAACCCTTTACTAAGAATATTTATTAAAATGCATGTATTAAACTTCGTATGTCACTTTTACTATTTTCTAATACAAAAAGATACTTTTCCTCGAAATATAATTCCCAGGAACAGAGAAATCATGAATGGAGTGATCCTGTTTTCTTGCCTTTATACACGTCCATGCTTGGGACTTAGAAATTTGCTAACAACTGCCTATAACTCAATAAATGTTCTCTTTATATTATAATTAATGGGTGTGTTTGGAATAAAATATAACACTAAAGCTATTAGGTGCATTTATTTTAATATAAACATATTTTTTGAAGAGAAACAGCTTCATCTGGTTTGCTTTAAGCGGAATTGCATTAGAAAGATTGTTGTTGTTGTTACTAATCTCCATGTCTAGGAATATACTAGACGAGGTCCACGAGTACATTATCAACACGAGTACTTTCAGAAAGTCGAAAACAAGTATAGCAGACTTGTATAGGTCTGTTTTTGTTGTTGATAATGACACTTCGCAACGCCGAGCCCGCCCATCAAAAATGGGCGAATGAAGTCAGAAAGAGCGTCTACCATTTTCAATAGAGCTTCCTCATACGAAAGTGGAAGAACGACTTTTAGCTTATAGGTGGCAGCAATATCTGAGTCTTACAATTTAGGGATTGAAACCAGAGAAGACTCATAGCCTGGCTCCAACTATCCCCAGGGGTATTAATTTGGAATGGGAACATGGAGGGCATTGCGACCCGACATATTTTACGTGCCCCAGTCGCCATTAGTGATGGATCTTCAGCTAAGCTGGAATTAGAACTCACTACCTTCCGGTACGAAAACGACGCCCTACCAACCAGGCCACCACGGCCTTTGTATAGATCTTCAAGAGACAACCCCGAAAATGTCGGTTCATCTTGACATTTAGGACAATTTGAGTGCACCTCGAAACCTCTCTCATAAGAAAGTCCTTCCAGGTGTCCACTGAAGAATTGGAAAAAAGATGTCTGAACATATCTCATGAACATAACCAAACAGCTGTCATGAACATAACCAAACAACTGTCATGAACATAAACAACCAGGCCAGCACGGTCTCTTTATAGATCTTCAAGAGACAACCCCAAGCTCTCGAGGATTTGTTCCGGTGATGTCGGTTCATCTTGACATTTAGGACAATTTGAGTGCATCTCGAGACCTCTCTCATAAGTAAGTTCTTTCAGATGTCCACTGAGGTGTTGGGGAAAAGCTGTCTGAACATGTTTATCGGAGTCAAAAGCAAGAGATCTTCCAGAAGAATCAGCTTGATACCAGTGGTGTTGTGCTAATTTTTTTTTTTTACCGGAACGCGTAAATTATATAGACAGGGCCGATTCTGGGTAGGCGGCATCTCTGTGCGATCTCATGTCTCAAATTTAACGGGGGGGGGGCTGATTTTCCATGATAATCCTGGCGGTGACGGTTTTTTTTTTAGGTCTCACGTCCCAAATTTGACGACAGGGGGGAGGGAGATTTCCCCCAATTTTCGCCTGTCGCCTGGTTCGGCCCTGTATGTAGCATAAAAAGGAAAGGAAACGGAAATCATTACGAAACCCATTTTGTGTGTATATATATGTATATAGGTATATGTTTATTACAATAATAGGAACGTTTAATAAAAATTAGTTAACAAATTATAAAATACGCATAGTAGATACTCAAACAATATTGCATAAATATTTTTAATAATGCATTAAAACACTAATGGTTTTTATAAAATATTCCAAATAAGATTGGTTCGGTTCAAACCCTTGTTTATAATAATGCATATAAAAATTCGTCAAAAATCAGAAAAAAAAAAGTCAGCAATTCTTTTTAATTTTTTTTTTTTTTTCAATACGTCAGCCAATTCTCGTTATCAGAAATCATCTTTAGTTCCGGAACGCGTTCCTGTCCAAAATGGAAGTACCGGAACGACGTTCCTGAGCGTTCCGGCTCGACAACTCCACTGCTTGATACCAGGGATGACTCAGAGGAACGAGCCAAATTTGCCTGTCAGCATGTCTTCTAATGGAATACAGTTCTAGATGTGTCAGTGAATTGGAAACTGGTACTAAAAATATTGCAAAGCTATGAAATTTAAGCATTTTGCTACAAATAATTAAACATTATATTTATATTAAAATAAACTGGTACATTTTGTATAAAATGCACCTCTACCGCTTATCAGGTTATTCATTTCATCATGAAAAAATAAATCTTGCATTTCTGATTTATTACGTCATAATAAAATGAGTTTCTGGCATTTTATTATAAAAAAAACAAAAACGGCATTTCTAGTTGTCATTTTTATAAGTAAAACTAACAAATGAAAATTTTAGGAAATGAATAGCGTGGATTCTGAGTACAATTCTTCTTGAAATTATAGATTTAAAAAAGTTTTTATTTTGAAGTGCAATTAATAAAAAAAAAATTAAAAGCTTGCAAATGGATTTAAAAAAAAAATGGAAGCGTATGTATGTTATCTTTTCCTGATAATTCGTCGATAAGAAGTGCATGGGAATATGAATGAAAGTGAATTGGAATATGAATGAAATGAAATATGAATTCAACAAAACATTTCAAAAATACTTTTCTATTTAGTAATGAAGTTATTAATCATTAAAGTATTTATAGAAACTGCGTAATTAAAAAAAGAATTTTTAAGCATTTTACTCCTCATTCATTTTTTTTTTTTTTTTTTTTTAGTTAATCAATTTGTGAGACTTGAAATTTCCTAGAGCAATACTGAATTTTGAATAGTTTTAAGTAAAAAGTGTTTATTATTAAAGAATATATAAAAAAAAGTAATATTTGTAAATCTTAATTTTCTCCATTCACGTATTCCAGTGCTTCAATGGGAAAAAAGTCAAACTATCACTCCCACAGACATGCATGCGGAAAATAGAGTCACAATTTCATCTCCCATCTTTTTACAGTGTCTGTAGAATAGAACCCAGAACCTTATGCTCTGAAGAGAGCTAGATTCAGGTATTATCAAATGAAAACACTTTTTTTTATTTAATGAATGAAAGTATTTAAATTCTGTCAAATTTAGATTTCAGAAACGTGCACCATTTCCTAATCTAATATGTTACACAATTTGTATAATAAAAGCTAAGTTTCTATTTTAAAATAGTTATATATTTAACTAAATATTAATTCATCATACTGGTTGCATCGCTACATTAATTTTAAAGTTTTGTTTTTACTCGCATTTCATGTGTGATGTGCATTAATCCCAACATATCAAATAAATATAAGGCACAAATGGAATATTCTATTGAATTTTCAGTTACTCAAATGGTGGAGTCAACATTTTCTTTTAATATGGTTAAAATTTTGTGTAATGAAACACACACAATTTATTTAAAGTAGTTTAAGTAGGATGCTTTATTTTATAACTCATTTCATCTAACAACAAAAGTCGCTGTGTAAGCAAAACAAATTCACCAGATATAAATCACTTCCGAATTTTCTAGCTTTTTCATCAAAATTGTGAATTTTCGAGGGTTTTGAGTCGTGAGCTGACATTTCCTGCTTCTACCTTAACATTGCGCCATTAGAATGTGATATGGTCTCATGAGTTTAACAGACATGGATTAATCAGCAAGGAAATTTTTTACCGAGTCCTGATCATACAAAAATCTCCAAAATTAGGTCAGTATACCGTTAATCTGCGCTTTAGGTCCCCTACTCTGCCAACTTGGCGATAAATGCACCAAGCGTGGTAAACCAGACGTTTTTATACCTAATGAGCTCTTTATGGAAACCTCCGGAGGAAATAATTTGCGCTTTTTCACGCATGCTCATTAATTGGTTTTTTCTTTTAGCATTTTCATTGGTCGTTAATTAGTTTCAGTTTGAAAAATCGGTCATTTTCATTGGTTGCTAATTAGTTAAAAACCATTAAAAATCGTATTCCATTGTCGCCATGGCAACAGCGTTTTTGAAAACCCGCCAAGTACGGGACCCACAACACAATTTCGCCAAGTTGGCAGAGTAGGGGACCTAAAGCGCATTTTCACCCAGTATACTATGAAAAACGAAAGTGAATTCACCCGTATAACCTTGTGTTAACTAATTTGAGTAGCGCTCCCTAACGAATGAAATATCTGCATAACGAACAGAAGAAGAACAGATATAACGAAGTAGAAATAGTAAGAATTTGAGAAGTAGAACAGATGAACGAATTGATTAGGGATGGGCCAACTCCGGCCCGCCGGAAGGTTCTATCCGGCCCGCGGATAGAATTATAATTTGCCGGTCAGAGGCAAATTAAAAGAAATATTCATATATTATATATCCATCTCCTTTTCTACTTTGTTTAAATATTATATTTTTTCTTCCTTTTTTTTCAAAGAACTGATAATCTGTTTACATTCTCTATTTTTGTTCTACAAAACATAAACCGAAGGAAATAGTAAACACAGGCAGTTTTCAATCGGTAAAGTGTTAAAAGCGGAAGTTATTCGTTAGTTATAGCTGTAGATTGACGCCAACAAGCGTTATCTTTTTCTTGTGGAGCAGACATATGGGAATTCAGTATAGGTGAGTTAGACCTCACATGTGGCAGACTGCGCATTTTAAGCTCTATCTAGCGGTTTTTTCTTTTGGCGCGAGTTCTAATATTATTGATTGCGTGTTGAAAGATTGTGGACACATATATCGTCATTGTGAATATATATATATAGTGGTGAAATTATTAAAAGTATAACGTAGCTAGTGCTTGTTTGGGTTATTCGTAAAATATTTCAACCCCAAATTGGCTGCTAAAAAACGTAAAGTTGATTCAGAGTGCCGCGCTTTTAATGATGAATGGACATGGAAATATTTCTTTTCAGTTGTAAAAGTTAAACCAGTGTTTCTTATCAGCAATGAAGCTGTAGCAGTCTTCAAAGAATATAACATTTCCCGTCACTTCACATCGAAGCATAAGAATTCCAAATACAAAGCAATGTCCGAATATGAAAGAAAAAAAAAATCCAGAAAATCTTTGTAAAAAGACTTTTTGCATTTTGTTTTTCACAGATCTTCTTTGTCATATGAACAACTTGAATGTCAAGATGCAAGGGAAAAATCAATTTATCGACGATATTTGGTAACATCTCAAAGCTTTTAAACTAAAATTTAATATGTTTGCTGGGCAGCTAGGTAAGAACAAGTTAAATAATATCCTCAGTAAATGAAGAAAACCTTAAGAATTATGAAGATAGCTTGAAAAAACTGCATTTTGAGTTCGAACGCAGATTTCAAGATTTCAGTGCCATTCAACGTAAATTGTGAAGCAGTGAGGTCAGATTTGCAGCTTGAATTAATTGAGTTGCAATCTAACAATCATCTCAAGCAATTGTTTCTAAATATGCCAAAGCTAGAGTTTTACAAATCATTATCGAAAGTAAGTTTCCTAAATTTAATATTCCATGCCCAGAAAATCAGTGCTATGTTTGCTTCATCTTATATGTATATGTGAACAAGTATGAACCTTAGAAAGAATTATTTCAGAAGTAGACTGTCAGATGAGCATTTAGCCTCGTTCCTTAGAATCAGTATATCTCACTTCGAACCTCAATATAAGGAACTTTTAAAAATGAAATCGCTATTTCATTCATCTCATTAATATATTTAATTATAATACTTGTATATTGTTTTCAAAATTTTAGAAAAATTCATCTTGGCCCGCCAAACTTTATTTTTTCGATTTTTGGCCCGCGATCGAAAAAGTTTGTCCCCTGGAATAGATATAAGCACCACAATGCCTGATGCTTAGTTTTTGTGATTTTGATTTTTAAATGTCACGTTACTTTGTCTTAAATAAATTTGTTTATTTTTAGTCTCTAATGTTACTTTTACAATTACAACTCAGAGAATTCACGCCGAATTCGTTGTTTTACTATTATAATGTTCAAGTCCTATGTTTCAGATTAGAAGGTTTTATTTACTGTAAATAGATGACGCTTTATTTATTATTTTTTTTTATTGATAAGAGTTAAGATACTTAATGATAAGATTTAAGATAAAAAGAAATATTTTGATAAGAAACAAATAAAAAAAAAACATTGATAAATCAACGATTTTTATCAGTATTGTAAATCCCTGCATATTATCCGCAGCGGCGTATTAACCACAAGACTTTTTTTTTCGAGTAAAAAAAAAAAAGCGTCGCACAATCCGCATCTATGTATAATCCGTGCCAAATTTTTCGGAAGTCGAAAATACATATACTGCTGATAGTATGGATGTCCCATAAAATAAAAAAAAAAATGTACAGTATGTTTAAAAATCTAGACAATTGTACAGAAAAATAATTTATTATGAAAAAGATCTGTCTGGATCCAAAGTACGATAAACTGAGATGAAAGCACGTGATCGATCAAGAGCGATAATTCCGACAAGATTCTAGTAAAACTTACCGATTTTTCTTCTTCTTGAGCTAGTCAGATATGTGGCACCTCTGCATTGTTGCATTTTGTACCATTACCGATTTTTAGTTTCTAATAACTTTTAAAACGAGATTAGACACATTTTAAAAATAAAATATATTCGTTTCGTTAATAATTAAATGAAAGTAAAAAATTATTTTCGAACTGAGCATTGGATACAATTTTCTTTTGTACCACACTTGCTTTGTTTTTCACTTTATATTAACACGTTTGTCGCCATTTTTCATTTACTTTCTTTATAAGTTTTAATTTAAAATCAGCAATGCAATTAAAGCAGTTTCTTTTCCATATAACGGTAAAGGAAAGTAAATATTTTCAGAACGAAATAGCTCACGTCAAGACAAAATGCGGAATAATGTTAGCGAATAGCAACTGTAATATCTTTCTGAGGATCCGAATTCATTCTTGAACGTAAGTGGACAAAGCTGATCATAGCTGGAATAAATCATGTGTAAAGTGATGCCAACTGTTATTTATTTTATGAAACATAAAAAGTATCTCTTTCAAAACTGTCTTGTAAAGTTTTTCTGAAGGTGAAGGTTTCTTTATCAGACTATTTTCGACGCCGTATTATACGTGCACAACGAAATTCGTAACTTTTTAAACTCATAATTCATGGATTATATACAGGAAAATACGATGTATCAGTCAATTCTAAGCCAATAAAAACAAAATACATGAAAATATTTAATAATTTGAACGTATTTTTAAGACATTTTAATTTTAAAGCTTGAATGACACTTTGATTAATATTGTCACATATAATATGAGGCAATCAGATTCTTTTACTGTTTGTTTGGAACAAACTGTTCAAATATTTAATTTTACAAGCTATTCAGAAGTAAAAATCACCAGAGCAGCAAAATCTCTCACAAAAACATTTATTCTATTATACAAAACTGTTACTTCGAACTCAATCAATCGAAAAAGAATAAAACTTGGGTTGAGTTGTTTTTATACAATCATAACAGAAAAATATTTACAAACGTGATAACTAATGCAACAAATATCAAACTTGTTATTTCATGAGATATATTTTTATTTTGAGAACATTTAAAATTACATGAAATAACTTATTTACCTCAAAATATTAGTTTCATAAATCAACATTCAGTATTGCTTACATTTAAGTGTAAATTATCAAATTTGGACATTTACAAAAATAGAGGGTCTTACATATAGTATAGATTCAATATCATCATAGGACAAATTGGAACATAATGGTACTCGAAGTTATCTAAAAATATATTTACATTTCATAGTTAAGGCTTCAGCAATGTAAATCTGAATTAAAGTCAGTGGTGTTGTCGAGCCGGAACGCTCCGGAACGTCGTTCCGGTACTTCCCTTTTGGACAGGAACGCGTTCCGGAACTAAAGATGATTTCTGATGACAAGAATTTGCTGACGTATTGAAAAAAAAAATTAAAAAGAATTGCTGAAATTGGCTATGGAGAAAATGAAATCCAGTCATTATGCACCAGATTTAATTTAATATCACCGATGCGATGTGTCAATGCATTTAGAGATCATATTGATATAGGAGGCAAAGTAATTCCTGAAGATGTAGAAATCTTAATTCGATACATAAATATTGTACCTTGCAGTTCGGCAGAGTGTGAGAGCGGATTCAGTAATATGAATATTATTTTAAATAAACAAAGAAATAAAATATTAATTGAAAATCTAGCAAATCTTTTATTTATAAAAATGAATGGCCCACCACAACAATTATTTAAACCAGATGATTATGTAAAAATTTGGTTAAGGTCTCATCGTTCAGCGGATGACAACAAAACAAGGAAAATTCAACCACAAGATCCTGAACATAATCCTATTTGGAATATTTTATAAAAGCCATTAGTGTTTTCGTGTATTGTTAAAAATATTTATGTATATTGTTTGAGTACCTACTATGCGTATTTTATAATTTGTTAACTAATTTTTATTAAACGTTCCTATTATTGTAATAAACATATATATATATACACAAAATGGGTTTCGTAATGATTTTCCTTTCCTTTTTATGCTATATACAGGGCCGATCCTGGTGACAGGCGAAAATAGGGGGAAATCTCCCCCCCCGTCGTCAAATTTGGGACATGAGACCTAAAAAGAAAAAAAAAACCCGTCGCCGCCAGGATTATCATGGAAAATCACCCCCCCCCCCCGTCGTTAAATTTGGGACCGCCTGAGAGCGACTGCCTGTCTATATAATTATATATACGCGTTCCGGTAAAAAAAAATTAGCACAACACCACTGATTATAGTGAGTCAAAACTTTGAAAACCATCATTTAAAAAGAATAAAAATTGATGTTGAGTAAAAGTTCTAATGATTTGGACTTTGAATTTTTCACTTGTTGTTTATATTAAACACGGATCTCTTCCTTACCAAGAAAGAAAAAACCGGACAAGGACGAGAAAAGGAAAAAATGTCAAACCGATCGAATTAAAAATATCACATTTTATGAAAGTTTCATTTTTTAAAAATCATTTAAATGTTTTGATAGCATCAGAAAAATAGTAGATTCACTTTGATTATCAAATAGCGAGGTATAGAAATATTAGTTTTTATTAAAACTCAAGGAAACTTCTGTGTGAAATAATTGTGCTCAGAATAAAGAAAAGCTCTGCGTATTTATTTAAAGCTTTGTTGTAGCCCCGTAGTTTAGAGATACGCTAGTTTTTTTCAAGATTATGTCCATGACTAAAATGGAGTCATGGACACAAATTGGATTTTTTTTACATAAAAATAGCTAAATATGCTACGGCCATAAATTTATTGTTTGATAAAAATTATAATTGAAACTAAGTTTCATTTTTTATGTAACATTAATTAGAAACTAAGAATAAGATATACTTTCAAGTGCTTTTTTTTTTTTGTTAATAAGATCATAATAATCTTTGGCTCGGATATGTTAATTTTAAATATACGCTAAATCATATGCATTAAATACTAGTTGGAGAATAATAGGTTTATTAAAGGAGCAAAAAGATTGTCTTTTTATAACAAACTGCAAGTATTTTCTCAAAATGGTAAAGTTATTTTTAAATATAAACCTGAAAAAGTATTCAAATAAAATAATCATATCTATATCAATTGGTAGATAATAGCGCAAACAATGCTGGCGTTGCACAAAGTGTGATTACAAAACAAATATCTGTCCATTCATAAGTTAAAAATAAGTAGAACATTTTCATTATTAAAATAACCGATTGAGAAAACTTCTGAAGTCAAATCATGAGATATGAATGTTATTTCCTTAGCCTGAGTATTTGTAATTCCTAGTTTGGTTTGTTTGTCACTCAGTAATTTTCCTTTTGACTCGTTATGAGACTCGGAAATTCAGTTTAAAGTTTAATTCTTGATGATAATTTGTATCAGTGGAAAAACTTGATAAAATAAAATTCAGTGTTCCTTTTGGGGGGGAAAAAAAAAAAAAAAAAAAAAAAAAAAAACTAAAAATATAAGTTGACATTGTTTTGTAGAAAATATTTGATTATATTAAAAGTATATATAAATAGATAGCTTACATAAATTAAACTGTATTAAAGCTATTTACTTTCATAATATTCTATGGTGAAGTTCATACGCTCTTCGAAATATATAAGAACCTTTCTTCAAATTATTCTTAATGTTCCAATATCAACTGCTAGTTGTGTGAACGTTGGTTCAGTAAATTAAATTAATTCTATCATTTAAGCACACCATAAGATTAATGACTTAAAATATATAAGTATAGGGCTAGAAAACAATTTGAAGTGATCAATAATAATGAAGTAATTGATCACTTTGCTTCTTCATAGGCAAGGAAAATATATGTGTGCAGTATAATCAATATATTACATTATTATTGTTGTCAATAAGTTTATTTACTTATCTGTGTTATACATGTTAACATTTTTCATTACTTAAAAATTGTATGTTTTTTTTAAATAATTATGTAAAATAATCTTTTTATCTAATCCTAAATTACTACAAGTCCCATTATTCTGCTTGCACATTTTGAATCCAAGTCTAATTTTTATTTTTTCACAAAATTTTTTAAAATTCAAATTTAAAAATATAACCTTTAAAATTATCGATATATTTTAGATAATTTTAAAGTAGGTACTTCCTTATTTTGTTATTTGTATTATTGCAAAATAAAATTGAAATTTTTTTTATGAAGTCAAAGAAAATACGAATTTTGTTCTTTGGTTTTAAGGAAAGCTCAAATATCCATTGAAAAGACAAGGCTTCAGTTCAGCTCAAGACAAGGATTTTCAGAGATCGTATCTTGGAACATTAAATAAAGGGAAAGTTAAGAGTGTATGGTCAGTTTTTCAATCCCACGGCTCAAACAAGGAAAACAAGGCTTCATTTAAGATCAAGACAAGGATTTTCAGAGATCGTATCTTGGAACATTAAATAAAGAAAAAGTTAAGAGAGTATATGGTCTGTTTTTCAGTTCCACTGCAGAGATGACGGTTCATTGGAGATAGGAAGAATGTGTAATGAATAGACTTCTTCTTCTTGAGCTTGTCAGATATGTGGCACCTCTGCATTGTTGCATTTTGTACTATGCTCCAAGCCCAATTTTTTCCTAGTTCCATTGTCTTGGGTCACCTACTTTGTTTATGAATAGACTTAAGAAAAGAACTTTTAAAAAAGAAGATAATTTAAATAAGATAACTTAGAATGTGGGCATTTGTTAGAAATACTTCTAATATTCCAAAATATAGCGGAAAACAATTTTATGCATAAGGGTACATAAAAGTTGAATATACAGCAAAATATAAAGGTGTCTTAAAAGTAGTTTCTCTGCCCATTTTGAGATTTTGAGACTCTTCCCTTGTGATCTAAACATTTACTTATGACTTGGCTGAAATCTGAAATTATTCTGAAATTGGTCTTTGGAGATATACGATATTAATTGATTCTGGTGCTCCAAATATATTTCGAGTAGATTTGCAAAATAGTACTTTCCAGAGAAGATTTTCATTTAGAAGATCCAAATTGTTTCTGTGATTTTAGTTCAAAAGTTTCTATTATGCTATTTAATAAAGATAAAATTTTAATCATTCCGTCTTGCATAGTTTGTAGAGCAAGTGATTTGGCCTCTAAGGATGCAGGCATTTCGATTACGCTTTATTCAAGGAATCAGTCATTTTTGAAATTACAATGTCGACATCTCGTCTGTCGATTCCGCTAAACTACAGAGCTAACAATTCTACTTTTATTAAAAAGAATGGCAGGATAGGTAGATTATGGCGGAAATTTTTGGAGCTGTTTGCTAAAATGCTTCTAGCTGATATTGAATAGGATAACTGGAGATGATTTATTATCAATTGATTTACGTTGTTTAAAAAAGTCAGTTGAAGACTTTAAATCAATCGGTCCTGAAATAAAACATATAAGTGCGATTCGCTAAATCTGTAATAGAGGATATTTCAAGGGAGTAAAAAAAGGTAAAAGTAAATAGAAACAAATAGGTAGGGAAAGATCTTGTTTTAGCTCTGGCCAGCCATAGATCATCTAGTAGGGATTTCGTTAGTAGGCTATGAATTTTTTTTAAATAGATGTGACACGAGAGAAAGCTTCAACATATTTGCAAGTTTTCTATTGATCAAGTCTTTACTTTAGGAAAAGTTTCCTGATGTGTTGTTCAAATCCTCAGAAGAAATGGATCTTAAGGCATATTGAATCATAGTTCCTGCATTGGCCAACGAGTTAGTGATTTCATTGCCTGTAATCTCTGAATGTCCAGGGACCCAAACTAACTGTATTGACAAACATTTTTTAATAAATTACAGAATTTGTGCTAGAAACAGTTAGATATTAGTCGAGGATGTCATGGAACAAACCGAAAGAGTTGAGATGCAAGAAAAAAAATCTGTGCAGGCTTCTGCCGAGCACATACTTGTTGCCTGAAGCTCTCAAGAGATGAGATTTACTCTCCCCCCTTCTTGTCCTTGACTACCTTTGGATCAGCGGTCTTTTGGATATTGTCTGACATCGTCAGACAGCTGGAGGATTAGAAACAACATTAAAATGTGAAAATGACATACTTTTTGGTCCATCGCAGATTTTAGAGACTCCATTAAGTAGTGCCATGGCATCGGCTTATAAAATAGAGTTTAAGGAATTAATATTTCTTGTTATTGAGATACTAACCATAAATTAGTATCTTCCTGGACTGAGGACTCACAAACCTGGTGAAATAGTTAACAAATTATATCTTTTGGCAATGATTTAATCTGAATAGGGAGATCCTATTAATAAATGGAAATTTATGGTCAGAAATGTCAACAATCTGTTGGAAATTTTAATATGGATGATGTATTGTATCTTTGCTGGTTGAGCCACCTTTTGGCTCAACCAGCCAAAATTTTTGTTGCTAGTTTCTTCAGATTTCAGGAAAATAGCTTTAAGAATAGCTCCTTGTTGTTCTTGAATAGCTAAGATTTTTTTTCGGCTGACTCTTTAAATTATCATAAGGATTGAAGTGATTATAGCATTTATTTTAGCATGAATAATTTCTGATGATTGATTAGATTTGACAATGGCAGCAAAATCAATTTTTGAACTTTTAAATCGTCTTGCTTTAATAAAAGGTAAATGGTTCATTGCTTTAAAATTTAAAAAACAGGTTTCTTCTTCACGAGATAATTAAAAAGGATTATCTGAAGCTTGAGATCCTTTGCAGTTTACACAATATGGAACATTAACAGGACAAGGATCCCTATTGCGATATGAGTCACAAAGTTGAAACTCCATCTTCTGAAGCTAATTGTATAGCTAGAGCTGCAATATCATCATAGTCTAATTGAGAATTCGATGTGTATTTAGGTAAGCTATATTAACAGTATATAAAGGTTGTGTCGCTGTGCAAGTCTGTCATTATGAATAGTGCACGTACTGAAGAAAAAAGCTTAAAGCAACCTTATTGGAATTCTCGAATTTCGAAAATTCTAATAAATGAAGATAAACTGTACTTGAGTCTTTTCAAAGCAAATGAAAATTTAAAGAAATAAGTATGTACCGCCCTAAGCAAAATTAAGTTCATAATCAAATGGTATCACTTTTAACTCCGATGGGTATTTTGAACCTTTGGAGAGGTATGGCAGAAGAATTGTTTTGCATTAATTGTTGCCCACTAAAAAGGATAAATCCCAAAAAATATTAGCATATATGCTTATTAACCTGAGATTTCTGATGTAATTTTCCCTAAATTTTTTGGTAGGATCCCCTTATAGAAAATTATATCCTTCTGTTAACAAAGAAAATTAAACATCATTGACTCCGCCTAGAGATTAAAGCCCCTATTACATTAGAGTTGCCGATATTTCATTTTGAGCAACTCCCATAGACTTAACATTACGTGACGTCACAGCTCGATTTTCGGCAACTCGAGCTCATCGTCCAATGAATGTTCGAGATTTCTATTAGGTTTGCTATAAGTAAATAGCTGTTTTACTAGATTTAGTAACAGATCGCTTTTCTGGCTAACATTTTTAAGGTTGCCATATTTTACTCTGTAGGTGTCCAGATTTCATGATGAATTCTTATTTGGGAATTTAATTTGTAGCCAGAATTTGTTTACATTTACGCCATCTTGCTATTGTTTCACTCAATTTTAGCGTTTGAAACTTTATGTTTAGAATGATCAAGAGCTAATCTTTGTCGTCGTGAAAAGGAAAATATCTGGTTAAAAAATTTCTTAAAACTTTTGTGTTAATTTCCTAAATAAATAATATTATCAAGATTCCTTAAATAAATACCGTATTTTCCTGTATATAATCCGCGGATTATGTGTTAAAAAAGTTCCGAATTTCGTTGTGCGTATTATACGCCGGCGCGGATTATCTGATAAAAAACATTTTCCATCAGAAAAGCTTACAAGAAAGTTTTGAAAGAAATACTCTTTATATTTCATAAAATAAATAACAGGTGGTACCAGGACACACCTGAGTTATTTAAACTATTATCGGCTTTGTGCAATTACGTTCAAAAACGAATTCGGTTCCTCTTAAATCGCTTGTAAATTCGCTAACGTCATTTTGCAATTTGTCTTGACGTGAGATGTTTCGTTTTGAAATTATTCAAATTCGTATATCGTCATATGGAAGCGAAAATTTTTAACTTACACAGCAAGATTTAAAATTAAAAGCTTTAGCGAAAGCAAATAAAAACAATAACGTCAAATGTGTTAATGTGAAGTGAAAAACAAAGCACGCGCGGTATAAAAAAAAATGTATAAAATACGCAATTTGTAAATAACCCATTTCTTTCATTTAAATATTAACGAAGCAAATATATATTCATTTAAATATATCTAACATCGTTTTAAAAGTTATTAGAAGCTAAATATCGATAAGTTTTACAAGACTCTCTTCTCAAAATTATCGCTTTTGATCGATCTCGTGCTTTTCTGGATCTAGACTGATATTTTTCATAATAAATGCTCTTTTTCTATACAATTTATTAAATTTTTAATCCTACTGTGCATTTTTTTATTTTATGTGATATCTATATTATCAGCAGTACATATTTTAGACTATACGCCGCTGCGGATTATGGGACGCTTTTTTCCCTTTTACTCGAAAAAAAGGCTGTGCGGATAATACGCCGCTGCGGATTATATACAGGAAAATACGGTAATACCTAAATAAATACGGTACCTTAATAAATAATATTCCTTCCTTAAATAAATAATATTATCAAGACCTAAAACAAAACTGGTATTTTGAAATAATATTTATTTATAGTTTTAATAAAATTAAGAGATCACTCAAACAACACAGGTGAAAATTCTTATCACGTGTAAACACATCTTTATAACGATGATATTTTAACTTTAATTCGGACGCTATTTCATCATACGTTCTTTGTTTTAATGTAGTAAATTTATATTGGGAATCTGAATTATCCCATATATGAGGCTTTACTCTTATCATTCGAATAAAATCAATTTCCATTTCTTTTGTCCATTCAACACATATATTTGCCATTTTCAAGTATATATATTTATCACATGCACTCATTAACAATAATGAAAACATGTTATTTCTTGGCATCTTATTGTTTCCGCTTGGCGAAAGTAAAAGACAACACCAGTTCCGTTGATCATCTATTGGCGATACGAATTGCTCGAGTTGCTGCTGCATGCACAAAAAAATTGCTCATTTTCGGCAATTCATAACGCCAATAACTTTCATTTGGCATAAAATTTGGCGAAAACTTGGCAATGATCAAATTTCAAATGCGCAGCTGTAAAAAATATCTGAAATATCATTGGACGACGTGTCCGAGTTGCCCAAAATCGAGCTGTGACGTCACGTAATGTTAAGTCTACGGGAGTTGCTCAAAATGAAATATCGGCAACTCCAATGTAATAGGGGCTTAACGCATCCGCTTACGTACTGAAGTAGATAAACAGTATTAATATTGTAATCGCTTCGCTTGTAGAGATTGAGAATAACAGACTAGGAAACAAGACGAACATCTTCCCGAAAATAACGGCACGACGAAATTTGAAATGCCGCTAGGTGGCGTGACCGATGCGTCATACCCTATCATCGTGGGAAATGCATTGATCTTTATGGGAATAAAAATCTTTTAAAATTAATTAAATAAAACTTCAAGTAATGTGAAATAGTTGAATTTACATGATAAATATATTGATTATTAATCTGTCATTGTTAATGGTAAAAAAAAAGGATAAGGGAAATACAAAATCTAACAATTTATTTTTAGGTGTTATGCAGAATGGAACCAATTTTACTTTCGTTTTTGTGAATAATGAACAATTTAATCCAGAAAATTCATTGCATATATTTCCAATCTTATTTGAAGTGTTAATATTTCTTTTTTGATGTTTTACCTCAACTATTTATTTTAAATTTATCTAAACTTAACCACATAATAGATAGTTTATAGAGTTGAAAGACATTTTGATTGATGCATTCTTTTAATGCATTTTACCATTAGTTGTAATTTTAGAATTTAAATTTCAAAGATATTTAATTTTAAATTATTTTAGAATAATTAACTTAAAATTCAATATCTTTGAATTAGAAACAAATAATTATCTTTTAATATTTTCTTATACAAATGAAGTTATAATATTAAAATTCATCTTATTTGAATGAATTATATATTTATGTTTTACATATCAATTCAATTATTCTAATGATTTTTATGGAATATAATTTTAATATTAAATTTTTTGTTATTTTAACTTTAACTTCTTTTATTGTCAGTTAAAGCTGTAAATATATTTTGGTATGTAATTGCATTTCATTGTAATTAATTTTTTTATGCCATTGAAAATTAAAATTAAATATTCTTCAAAGTAATTTCTTATAACCAATAAGTGTGTTATGTCATTAAAAAATTATCTAAATATAGCATTTCTTAAAATTTCATGTAAGAACTATTTAAATCTAGATTCTGGAAGTATTTTTTTTTTTTTTTTTTTTTTTTGAAAAAAGTCTAAAAACACATCACAACTACAATAAGCTTACCAATTTTTCATTATTTTTCCTAAATGACATAATAAACTCTAAATTTACATTTCTTCAAAAAGAAAGCAGTAACATAAAACACAAACTAAACTTTTCCTTTATTTTATATGAATTACAAACCAAATATCCTACTTCACTGAGTCACTTTTTAAAAATTATAGTAACTCATGAAAAATAGGGCATTCCTCATTGTTCTGAGGTTGAGTGGACCCCAAGTCGTCTAAGAAAAGATAAAGCACAATAAATCTTATTAAAGATAAAAAAAAGTGGAAACTAGTGCTCTACCACTGAGCTTCCAACGACTCACCTCTACAAAAAAAAAAGACAATTATGATAATTTTCTATACTTCTTGGTTTTAGTTACTTTGGCTTCATCAATTTTATTTGATCTGTCACAAATGAAATGCATCCTGGTTATTAAAAAAAAATTAATGATCGAAGCACTTAAAGAATGTTGATGATTTGAGCAGCCTACTAATGGTAATTTCTTACTCTCTATACACTCAAATATGTCATTTAGAGTAAAGATATTTAATTTTTCTATACTCAAAACTTCCATTGTAGCATTTTCTAATGTATTTATTGATGAAACAAGATTTGTGGATGGTGTTAGAAGACCACCATTATTTTTGGCCTCAATTAATAAAGTAGAGCATTGTGGATCCCCCATTTCAATTAAAGCATTTCTGCAAAATTCACAAGTTGTAAATTTTCCAATCTTTCTTGCAACATAACCAGAAAAATAGCTTACAACCATATCATTTGAATAAAATAAGTTATAATTGTGATCATTTTGCAATGTAGCCGATGTCTGGAATAAATGTGTACTATTTTCTATAACAGCATCTATCTTTTCTTTCCATTCTAATTTTTTAGTATTTGGAGTGTTATTAAAATTAAATTCTAATAAAGTCTTTATAAATTCTGACCCGTTCACATTTGAATTTTCAGGAGGTTTTATTAAAGAATAAGTTCCAATAAGACGGAATACTTGTAGAAAAATAGAGGAATTAGGGTGATCATTACAACCACAGGCATGTCTCATAATTCCAAAAAATCTCTGAAAATAAAATGAATAGATTAATAAAATGAAAAACACTTCTAGTTTCAAAAGCAGTGAGTAAGTATCAAATTACAAACCTTCAAAGAATCTTGATTTAATCTAGCGGTCATTAAATAACTAAAGCCACACTTATCAATTAAAAATTTAGAAATTTCTAAAGTAGCCATTAAAGTTATTTTTAAACCATAGTAGGTAGAAGTTGTAATAAAATTAGACTTTGTTTCTTTAGATAACTTCTCCCACTCATCAAGATAATTAATGAAAGACTTTATTTCCTATAAAATATTACCCAGACATGAAATATTTAAATATTGGTTGACAATGAAATAAATTTTTTTCAATAAAAAGAATAAATGTTCAAATTAAAGATATATATATATTATAAATTGGTATTTTAAGTCGATAATGACATGTGATTATGAAATAATTAGGCACAAATTTTTGGAGAACAAAACAACTTATAAAGTACTAAAAAAGTACATAATATTATAAATTTTTATAATTACATTATAATAAGATGAATCTATTTTCAAAGCTGTTACAGGTGTTCTTGAATTCATTATATCAATTAATTGATTTACACGCTTAACAAATTGAATGCAACCATTACACTTTTGCAGATTATTATTTGTTTTATAAGCAGTCATTGCAGCAGCAACAGAAGTACTAAAAAACTACAAAAATGAAAATGTGTATTAAAATAAAAATAAAATAAAACTATCATGTTCACTATGAAATTAAGGAAAACAATACTTGAAAAGCCATTCCAACACTCATTTTCTGATAAAAGTTTGGTCGCACATGATCTTCTGCTAATTTTGGACACATTTTTAAGCTGAAGCTGTTAGGTGAATCTAATTGAACAACAGCATCCCTAAACTTCAAATCAACTATGCCATCAGGTGTCTGAAACATTTTTAGTTTAATATTAAAATAATATTTAAAGCAAAGAATTAATAGCTTCATTAGATGTCAGTTTTAATAAATATAGTTGAAAAAAGTATTAAACATTAACACAGAAATATTACTAACATAAATAGAAAAATTAATGTTTTATAAGATAAATATTAACCAGAAATGAATTTTATGGTAAGGACTAATTGAAATCTTTAAAGTGAATATCAGAAATTCAAATAAGATTAATAACATTTGTATTTATTGCTTGATTAAGAATTCATAAATTTGTTATAACTATTTTATGCAAATATAATTACAAGAAATAATTTTATAATTCTTAATAATTTTATTATTATTAATAAAGAAAAGAAAATAAACAAAAATAGTAATAGTGCTACACTTACTAGAGTTATCTTGTTCTTCACAATAGAATTTCTAAAAGTTTTCATTAGATGAGGAAAATCCGAAACAAACCATAATCTTCGACTTGGATCATAAACGTGTTCACAGCTTACGTTTTCTGGGTCTATCCCAAATTTTCCCCACATTTTTCTGTTCCATGATGCTCCATCACTGACAACAACATCAACAAAAAATCCTGATTTCTCCAATAAAACTATGCCTTCAATGAGAATTTGATGTAAAATTGTGCCTACAAATAAAATTTTGATTGAAATGCAATATTTTTTAATATGCAGAAAATACACAAAATAAAAAAATATGGATCTATTAAATAAACTATTAATAATGTGATTAAAGAAAAAATAGAAGATAAAAGAATATTACCTGATGTAGCACCTTTACTTAAAAAACAAGCAATTGCCTGCACCCATTTTCCTCTAAAAGGTTGAAACATGAGCACCAGAGCATGATCACCTTTTTCAGATGCATGTGTAAAAGGCGTATGTTTACCTAGATCTATAAAACCATGAACCTCTAAGGTGGACTTATCAAACGTGAGTGTAGGGGACAGCTTCATTTCATCAATTAACAATGATCCTAAATTATAGAATTTACAGGTAAACAATAAAAGTTTTGGGTATTTCAATTGATAAACTAAATAATGTTTACATATTAACATATTTATTATTAATGAATAATTACCATGCCTGTCTATCTCAGCCATTACTTTTGACTTCTGCTCCAAACACTTGAAAATGATAGGTTGAAAACCATAACACCCTTTAACTTTTCTTAAATATTTGTATAATGTTGTGGGTGATGGTAACTTCAATAATTCATGTTTCCTTAAATGATTATACATTTTTGTACTTTTTATTTTCAATAAAACACACTCACAAATCCACTTGTGTGAGTACCTCATTCCCTTTTCTTTGCACTGTGATGCTTTCAAACATGTTTCAATAGCTTCACATTGATTCTCAGGAAGTTCAGAAATAATGTCAGAAATTTTCTTTTGTTTCATTGCTTTACATTCTTTCTTGGCTCTAGTAATTTCTTCATGTAATTTATCTACCTATATAAGAAAATATCAGTCAATTTTGTGGACTATATACTTAAAAAGCAGAATAGTGAGCTATCACTTATAAATGTTGCATATAATTCCTAATGGAATAACTTCTTGATTTATAAGAAAACAATTGTGAAACAATACAATGGAGGAGGATAAAAACAACATTCATATTCAACAGATTTTAACAAATTCTAAGAAAAAAACTACGTTGATAAATTAATTTATGTTATAAGCTTTACCTTTATTTTAAGCCTAGCATTTTGCCGTAAAATATTATGAAGATATTGTCTCTTCTTCAACTGGAGAAATCTGCTGGGTACATATCTAGGGGCAATTTTTGGTTGTTGTTGGAAGCAATTTTTACAACGACCAGTTTTTTTGATGTAAAAATTACAAGGAACATAACCTGAGCACTTTTTTCCTCTATAAACATAAAATCAGTAATTTTAATACATAATAAAGTTTATTTGTATTTAATAAATGGGATAATTATTTTACTTACATATTTGTAGCATCAGCACAGATGATATACTTCTCAACATCTTTAATGAAATTAAATATACTTTCCATTCCTGTCAGCCTGAAACTGTTCCCAATTGTAGTTAAAATTCCTTTAAGGAAAACCTAATAAAATTGAAAGCTCCTAAGTAACTAAAATTATTGTAAATTACAAATATTTTCTTCCAATAAAAAGAGTAATAGTAAACATACTTTAACATTAAGATTTTCATTTATTACAATCCACCTTTCTAAGCAATGATCACTGGTCCAGAACAAAAGAACTATAGAATTTCTTGTGATTGAGTATGATCATTGACTAGATGTAAAAAGAGGCTGCTGTAACTGTATTTTTAAAAATTCAAAATTAAATTTTGGTGTTGTTGATGAGCATTCAAGTATCTCATGGTTTACTTCAGATAATGATTCTATTATATTTTCTGTAACAGAATTTAAAATGAATATTTTCAAAATTTCTAAATAAATAAATTAGAAAATGTTTTTAAAAGGAATACAATCCAAGATCATAAATTTTAACAAATATTTGGCAGGCATTTCACAGATATTTCTAAATATTAACAAAAACCATTATTCTAATTTAATGGATAAATGGTAAAATACTTTAAAAAATCAAAATAAAATACTTAAAAAAATCAAAAAATGATAAAACTCCTTACCTTGTACAGAAGTTTGTTCATTTTTCAATTTTGCTGGAAAACTATCACATTTTTTCTTAGTTGCATTTCTAACAGCAGGCATTTTTCTTTTTCTTGTGCTTGATGAAAGGTATTTGGGCAAGTTCGGGAAGATGCTTGGAATAGCATCTTTCATCAAGTTTGGTTTTCCTTTTGGCAACTTCCACACCTAGGCACATATACTCAAAATTTTAAAAAATGTTTTATACATTTTAAAAAATTATACAACACAAACTACTTACAGTTCCATCTGATAGTTTTTGTACATAATAATTATCAATATCATCTTCTTTAAAGTGCAAAGAACACACTACATCTGAAGAAGTCAACTGTTTATCAGCCCGAGGAATTGCCTGTCTCCATTTTTCAAGCAAGTTTTGATCCTAAATCAAGAATACAATGCAGAATATATTATTAAAGTTATATTTTTATGGTTATGCATGAGTACATGAGCTTTTTAAATACCAAATTATAATTATATTTTTTATTTTAATCAAATCAGTGATAAAGAGATTTACCAGATCTTAGCTTTAATATTGATATTAAATGCATCTAAATTTAATAATAATAAAAAAAAAGGAATACACAAGCAATAGAGAAATGTGGAAGTAAAGTCAGATTGATATATAAACTTTTCCGCAAACCAGTATGCAGAAATAAAGAAGATAAATACAATTTATCATACTAAATCGTTGCATTTAAATTGACCAGCAACTATTTTATTTCCAAAAGGAGCTAAACTAGATAATTGATTATACTTCGGAATCAAAATTTACTTGCCGATTTCAGGCCAGATTGCAAAAAATAATACAAATGCATAGATATTATTCATTACATAACATAAACTAACATATCAAGATAAAAATTATTAATTGAAAATAAAAGTAGATGAATTATATTTTGCACGTTGTCTTAGCTGACAATACCTTTTGTGCAGAAAACAAATTTGGTAGTTTTTCCCCATTCTTTTTTCTTTGATCAATATCTGATTTATAGCCGCTTTTACAGCCAGGACAAAAACATTTATTTGGCATTTTAAAATAATAAAAATATTTGGAAATCACAAATACGAACTTCGAAATGCAACACAAAACAATGTAAACAAATTCGATTCTATAGACTTGAAATGCTTTTAACGCCACCTAGTGTCAAATATGTAAAGGAAAGTCTCTCAAGATGGCGCTCCATTTTTTGAAGCCTTCAAGGGGGAAGTGGTTAGTCTAGTTTCCTAGTCTGTGTTGAGAATTAACGAAATTGCAAAATGTAAACAAAACATTTAGTCATAAGGATATACCTCTTTATATATTTATTTAATTTGAATGTAAAAGACATTGTTTTAAAAATGGATATAGAATCAATTGTGAAGCATTGTACGTTTGTGGCCGCAGATCTTTGTTTGCTGGGATTGTTTTATAAATTATACAAGAATAACTTTGACTGCTTAACAGCACTTCAGGTATATATTAGCTAAAATGTTATGTATTTTGTTTGCGTGCAAAATGTAATTGTTTTTATGATAAAAATATACATAGTTCGTTTCCTAACCTGATTATTTAAAAAAAGTAACGAATGATTTAAAACTAATGTGTAATCACAATCTATGAAAATAGCACTTTTATTAAATTGTGGTTTAGGTCCCCTACTTCGCGCATTCTCATTAATTACTCTGTTGTTTTAGCCTTTTCATTGGTCGCTAATTAAGTTTTACTTTGAAATTGCGGAAGAATTTTCGCCATTTCATCGGCATTTTTGAAAACGCGCCAAGCAGCGGACCTAAAGCACATTTTCACCCTTTAAATTAATAAATATTGAGGGAAAATATCTTATGTGCATTTTTTTATGAAGGAAGTAAAAATAAATATAATATTATATGTATTTAATAGTTTTGTGCATATGTTTTGTATTTTTAACTACTAGATCAATTATACTGCTCTGAACTAGCTGAATATCATCCTAATTATTACTTAATAATAGCACATCTATAAAATATTTATAATACACAAGTAGCATTGTTTCACCAGAAATAATTTTAGTGGAAAATGATTTTAAATTAATAATAACAATAATAAAGAGTAAAAATATAAAGTTCTCATTGTAAATACTCATGCCTAGTGCTGTGAATCAACACTAAACAACTAAGAATTATTAGAGTCCAAGCCCAATTCCGAAAATTCCTTATTTCTCTAAATTAAAATAAATAATTAAATTAAATCTAAATTAAAATAAATTATTAATTAAAATTCACACTCTTGTACTATTCTCAATTTTAAATACTTTATTATATTTACTTACTATAGAAATACTACAAAACTAAAAACAAGGAACTTAATTTCATAAAATTAAAAAACAAATGATAATCCTAAAAGTCAATACCATAACATATTATTAATATTCATGCTTGATCAATAAAATATACATAGTCAGTTATTTTATTTCCTTTTAATTAATTTGGAAATAAAAACCCTGTATTTTAAAGCATTTATATTTCCAAATTAATTAAAAGAAAATAAAAAAACTGACTATGTATATTTTATTGATCATTAAAATAGACTATATAATATGTTAACAGGTACAATTAGGCTATTAATCTAAATCAGTAATGTATAAACTTTCTTTTTTGGGAAGATTTTGAATTCTTACTAACTAGGTAATAGTGTTCTTCTTAAAAAACATCTTATGTAACATAATATAGAATATAGGAAGAACCCAGCAATAAATTTAATTTAATAAAGTAAAAAGAAATCCATTTTGATGAAAGCTCTCCTTCTAATTAATCAAGCATTACAATTCAGTAAGAAATCTCTTTCATCTTAAATATTTCTACACTTTACTTAATTGCATGATTTTAGTATTAAAAATAACATATATTTAATCGAAAAAAACTTAAAGCAAAAGTGCTTACCCAATCAACGTTCCTCATAATTTAATTTTTTTTTTTTTTTTTTAATTTTTAGGAATATAAATTCAATTTCATAAATGGTTATCAAAAATCAAATAAGATTTTATAAATAACTTTCAAAAATTATAAAATCCAAATAACATAACCTTTAAATTGTTAGAAAATAAAATTTCACACATAATTTTTCAAACATAAGTTTAGAAAACTAGAACACACAGCATATATTCAAGAATTATTAAAACATCAAACTTATTGTGCTCATTCAAATACATTATAGGATCAATGAACAAATTAATTTTTATGCAGTAATCTTTAAGTTTCACTCATTTGACACGTGTACCAACTTGTAGGATTTAGCCCTATTTTTTTAAACTTTATAAATAATCTTAGCAATTCTTTATTTTTCAACTTCATTTATTTTATTTAATATATTTATCTTAAGCATCATTTAAAATTAAATTTATATATTGAAAAATTTTAAGCTACTATTTATAATAAACAATATTTAAAAGTCAAAAGATCAGTAAAGATTTGAAGTAAATATAAATAAAATCTATAGATTTGCCAAGGTATTTCAGCTTGGCACTGTAAAAATTTTAAATATTGCTTTACTGTTTAATCTTTTGATTTTTATTTTAATCCATGAATAAGAATATGAATGTTACTTATTTGGCTTGAGCTTTATATGAATATTTAAAAAATAAACTTACAAGCTAAGTGATGAATTAAATTTGATATTATGCATTTAATATTTGTTAAGAAAAATGTATATTGCCTCAGTTTATTCAAAGTGCTTATTTTTGTACCAACATTAATTTTATTTTCATATAATATTGTGTTGAAAGTACATTTTCATCTGTTCTTTAGGTTGAAAATAATAGTATTGCCCTAAACTGTCTGAAAAATGCTAATTTAAGTTATATGTTTCATTTTCTCTATAAATTTCCTTAAATTGTTTAATGTTAGCAATAAAATTTAAAATTGAAATATTTGATTATAAAGAGACTTGTATTCAAATTACTTTAAAATAAAAATTACTTCTATTAGTATTTTAGAATGTGATTTTATCTTTTAAGTGTGAATTTTTTAACTTTAATTTACTATCCCACAATTAATGATGGAAAACCATCTATCATTAACTACTGTAGATTATTTTACGATATATATAATGCAATAATCAACTTAATATAATATTGTGATCTGAAACTTTTCTCTCTTCTGCTCTCATTAAAAAATAAATATTTTATGTCCCACATCTGTTCAAACAATTGTTGCATTGTGAATGATGATGTATTTTAATTTTATTAATATCTCTAATTAAAGATAATGCCTCAGTTGCTAGTGTACACTAGGTGCTATTTTCAGTTGTCTTACTGGCAATCTAAATTGCATTTTGAGTGACCAGATTTGGTGTATTTCATTTATTTCCTTGCCATAATGGGACTTTATGAAGCCATTTTGTATAATAAAATCATTTCAACTTTTTAAAGCATTCTAATCAAAAAATTAAATGATAAAAATTGGTTTATTTGTTAATAATTTTTTTTTGCACAAGGTCTGTTTACTTCAAGCTCTACAGTAGAGATGGCCGTAATTTAACGTAACAGTTATTTTATAACAGTTATCTGTATATAAACGTTATTAGAATAATCAGTTATTCTTAAAATAGCGTTATTTAATAACAGACCTTGAAATGGCTCCGAGTTGACAAGGGAAGTTGTCATACAATTTGGCAATTTATCGCTTTAGTTGGCACGTTGTCTGGAACAGTTATGCGATAACGAAATGTTGTTTGACAACTGCTCGTTCTCGTTATTGAAGAACGGTCTGTTATACAATAACGTTTCGTTATTATATAACAGGCGTTATTTTAAGAACGCCTGTTATATAATAACGAAATGTTATTTCATAACAGTTGATTCTCGTTATTTCAAGAACATTATGCTGCTAGACAACATTTTGTTACTTTGAAAGCAATATTTCATTTGTTGATTTAAGAAAGGAAAAACTGGTTTCTTTCTTAATTTTTTAGATTTTTCGTATCTTCTGTTCTTGATACGCTTGAAATAGATTCGGGATGGGGAAAATATAAGATTTATTTTCAGGTGAGATAATTCTGATTTCAGTAAAGGAAGAAATTTCTTTGAAGGAAATATTTTTCATAGATAAAAATATTTTGTTTGAAAAATGTAATTTAGTTGGAAATAACATTGAATTAAACAAAAATTCAGTTTGATTATAATTTTAGAAATTTTAAAATGAAAGATATTTAATATTTGATTTATAATTATTACATTAAAAATTATTTTTGTGAAAGAAATTTCCAGTCTAAATGAATTATTATTTTTAAAAATAATCTGGAAAAAAATTGAATATAAGAAAACTTTTCAGTTTATTTAAAACTATTTTCCAATAATTAAAGAAATTTTAAAAATATAAATAAAATGTTAATCATAATAGAATTCCATAAAGATTAAAAGTTTCAGTTTCATTAAAACTAGAAATTTTAAAAGTTAACTAAATATTCATCATAAATTTAATAATAAAAAATTATTTTTGAGTATAAAAAACCCTGACTAAATGAATTAGTTATTTAAAAAAAATCCGAATATGCAATAAATATTTCAAGTTTAATAATATTAACATTGAAATATTGACTTAATATAAATATAATATTAAATATGTAAACATTTAAAATAATTTATTTCATATTTTGTTTTACTTTTGATTTAATACATTTATTTCATTAAAATTTAAAAACAAAATCCCTTATTTTAAGTATAAGAAATTAGCATTTCAAAGTGGCAAAAAATCAAATTCATATGAAGTTATTTTGTATTTTATTTTATATTTTCATTCACAAATGCATTTATATAATTTACAGGGCATACTAAATTATTGTAATCATTAGCCAATCATCATTCTTTTTTGTTATCTTTCTTGTAGATATAATTAAATAAGATAATAAGATATTTATTACAAATATTTTGACATTTATCAAACTTTTAACAATGAAACATTGGAAATTGATAAGATTTTAAAATTTAATTAGTTACCAGTAAAAGCATTCATTAGTACCTGATTAGAGAGCAATTAACAGGAGTAGAAGTTATTTTAAAATATTTTATTTTGAATAAAGAAAAAAAATCATAAGTGTAGATATATTTTAATATAGATTTTTAGAATGTCTTCATACAAAGACCTACATGCATTGTAAAGATATAAATAAATAAATATCAAAATAAAAATAATAATAAAAAATAAAATAAAAGAAAAGCAATTTTACAGAAAAAATCAATCTATAAATTCCATATTTTTTATTTAAATAGATTAAAGTTTCAATATTGCCGTCATATTGGAAAGCATATAAAAATTATTTTTGTTCTTCAGAACGAAATAACAAAATATTATTAGGTGTATACATTTTCTTAAATATTGTTTTACTACTTACTATATTTCGTTTTTCTTTTCATCACTTAATTAAATGTGAAACATCATGAAAATTTGTCCAATATAGATATCAATAATATAATAATTTTTTCAAGATCACACTAAATGAGATCCCGTTATGAAGCTTTTATTCATAAAACTTGATCAAAAATTGTGCACAAAGTCGAATAGGAAAAGACCCATGAAACATTAAATCATCCATACTGACAAATATGTATATGTATGCAGGGATTGAAGAGCAACACGCATTTCATGTTTTTCAACAATAGCAGAGATCGAACCCAGAACCTTCTACTTCAAATAACTTCGGTCTTACCAACTAAACCAAGTTTAGCTCTTGCATATAAACTGTACATGTTCGTGTATACAAATTTATAACATAATTTTTGAAAATATTTTGCTTTATATGACTTTATTAAGAGACCAATGGTAACACGAGATTTTTGTTATAGAATTTCGAACTTCTTTCTTTGCTATTGTCGAACATTCCTTTACCAATATTAATCCTCCTAAACTTGACAATTTTTATGTATTGAAATTTAAGATAAAAATTAAAGCCAGGTGATTCTTGAATATAATTAAAAATTTAATTTAAATAAGTAAAAAAAAAATACTTAAGAAATAAGTAATAAAAATATAAGTTTTGTTACATCATAAAGATAAGGAAACTCATTAATATTGATATTTCATTCTTTTAATATTTAAATTAATTATGATTCATTCACCTTTTTTTAAAATCGTTTTAATTAAATTTGTATATAAATAAATACAGTAAAATGTTCAATAACAGAAACGTATAACGAATTGTTAAGTGACAACAATTTCTTATTTTAATAATGACCTGTTGAATAATCACTAAATTTTACATGATAACACATGTTTATTATTACATGATAACGATGTTTTTTCAATGAGGTGTTATGGATAAAGAAATGTTACTTAATACCATTTTGCTATTTTGAAAATTATGTTACAGGAAGAAACATATTTCACTTCTCGTTTTGAGATTCTTCCCATCGGCTATATTCTTGTTTCGGGGCACTGCTCCCCCAAATTCAGAGAAGAGGAAACAATGGGAGTGGGAAATTTGTTCTAAAGAAAAATACGTTTCGGGTTTCTCTAAAGAAAGGAATTGACGGTTTGAAGGAGGAGAAATAGAAAAGAAGTAAAGAGTTTGGCTTCTAAAATGATTGATTAGTCGGAAATAATGGAATATTAAAATAATACGCTTAAATTATAATTACGGAATTTACTTCTGCATTTTTTACCTTCTAATTCTATAATTTTCCATTGGAAAATTAAAATAATATAAAATACATTGTTTTAAAAGGTAATTTTAAATTAGGGTACATTTTTCAACTATGTAAAAAATAAATTAATTAAAAAATTTTTATTCAATGTGAACTTTTTTAAAATACATGTAAAAATTTATTTAAATTTAATTTAAATATATATATGTGTATATATAGATATATATATTATTAACATAAAAAAGCAGTTTATATTAATCTTTGGCAAATATTTTTTTAGATTATTAAACCAGATGGAAACAAATTTTTATTTTACTTAAGTAATTTTATATTAAGAATAATATAAAACATATATTAATATATTTATATTAGTAAATTGTCAAAATTTAACTGTTAATGAAAGTTGAAATAGTTTTCTTAAAAATATATTAATATGTAAATATAATCATTAAGCTTCAGATTAAATTACTCAGAAATAATTATTTTAATGTGGAAGTATTAACAGAAAAAACGAATAAAACAGTTTAATTAAAATAATTTCTTATGAAAGTAATTTTCTAATGAGTATCAAAAAATATAATATAGGTAAGACACAGTCAAATCAATAGCAATACATTTATAAAATTATAAAGTTTTCTTAAAAAACAAACTACTCTTTAAAGTGCATATTAATTACTTTATAAATTTTTCTTGCAACATTTCACTTTCTAGTTATTAATTTGCCCTTCACAAAATTTGTTTTATTTATTTTTTTTCAACACTTGATTGAATATGAAATTTACTTAAAATTCGTGTACCGTAGATAAACAATATAAGCGATTTGCTCTGCTAAGAAAAATCCTTAAAGTAGTTAAAAATACAACATTTTGGGGGGAAATGCTTACAAAATCAAGGCTAAAACGTGATACTATATGTGATTCTAAGAAATGCTATTCTCCAGAATAAAATTTCTGCGATTTTCATAGAAAGGCACAATAAGAAGTTTGTTTGATAGGCTAACTAATAATGTACACAGTTTTTTGTAACACAGTTTAAAAATCAAGTATTTTCCAACTAAAAATTCAATATCTGTTGGCTCCCAAAATACTTTTTAACACACCTCAATATCG